>JAJOOR010020793.1:0-14936 GCA_036250505.1 Solanum acaule | reverse complement strand
CTATACTCTTTACTTAACTTGAAACTCTATACTCTTTACTTAACTTGAAACTCGAGCCTTAAAATGAAGTTAAAACGTTCAATGAAGACTCTTGGAAAACCTTAAAGACTTGCTTTGACTTACTTCTTAACTTCTAAGCTTGACTCTAACTTCACTTGACTTTGATCCAAACTTTCCTCGAATTGGATTATGAATTCAAGGGTAATGATCTCATGTTTATGGATGAGTTCTTGATGTTTAGACGTACCTTGGAGTGTTGAAAACAACTATAAAACATAGGTACATTACCAAGGAACATGCATGAAAAAGTGGGGAATGAATGGGAAAGGTTGGCGCTCTGAGAGGCGCGGAGCGCCAGCCCTCAGAGTTCAGAAGGGCCTGCTGGGCGCGCCGCCCCAAGGGCTGGACTTCAGAGTCCCTTTTGGGGCGCGCTGGCTGGCGCGACTCCCCAGCCCTTTCCCCCGAAAACTCGACTTTTCTCCTTCCTTTTTCCAACTCTAAACCACCTTAACTTCAAAGGTTCCAGCCCCAAACACTTAGAATCATAAAGCCCCTCAACATACAATGGATTCAACTCGAAATCACAACTGGAAACATGTACCAAGACAACAAGGAACTTTAACAACACAACCAACAACTTCAACAAACACAACCAATCTTTTCTCGGAATTAAAACGAGTTTGGCGTGTGGGGGAAAGGACCAACCCAACACTATGATCTCACATACCTGAATAGGGATCACCCCCGACGAAAACCACGACGATCTCCTTGCTTGTTCTTCTCTTTCTCCTCTTCTTCTCCTCTTCACTCACAAGCCCTCACTCTCACTCTTTTAAAAAGGAAAAAAACTGATCTAAATATCAGTCTAAATCCCTAATATAACCAAAAGAATTGGTTAGGGAAAAGACCAAAATACCCTTACAAATTCGGGCCGACTTCCCTGTACCAACAACCCAACTTCCAAAGGGCATAACTCACTCATACGAACTCGAAATCGAGCAAACTCGGTGGCGTTGGAAAGATCATTCCACGAGCTTCGCAAACATAACTGGAACTACACCTAACTCCTGAGCTAGGAGTTATGACTGTTCAAAGTTGGCCAAAAACTCACTTTTTCCCATACTTAACCAAATTTCCAGTTTTTTAAATTCTTTCCAAAAATGACTATTTCCAATTTCCAGCTTCTTCATAGTCATTTCAAATTGCAAGATGTCACAATGGTTTTCCTAAACTGTGGTTGAGAAGAAAGATTCAAACAGGGATCAAACATGATTGACACTTGTCATGCAGGGATTACAATAAAGACATCCAAAAGGCAGAGCCTTAATTGCACCTTTTAGAAGTAAATATTTGATTGTACACCTTGGATCAAACTGCAGCTGCCTCACCTTAATAGATCAATCTCCTTTTTTAACATTATGCACAATTGTGTAATTGTCTCATGTCACAGTTCTTTAATCCATTACTTTTTCTTCTTTATTATTGCTTATTTACCATTATCTTAATCTCCACTCCTTGTGTTTATTGTAGGTTGTTCCTATTCCCTCGTCCAGGGCATCTGCGGTTCGAGATATTTTTAACTTGGCTGCTGACAAATTGGGATTCAAGCTTACTATGGTTAAAGGTATGTTTACTTTATGGTATGAAGCCATGGCGTCCTGAATCCCTGCCACATTCCCCAACCAGATAATAGAAAGAAAAATGGTAAAGGTGGAAAAAATAGTGTGGATAAAACAGCTCAGTTGTTATTCATGCCTCAGCTTTAGCTACTTGTTGTTGTCCTTTAGTTTCCTGGTAGTGGATCCAGACTGAAATGAGTAGTTTCTTCAAATGTCCTAACGAGCATGCCACCTGCATCAAGTGTATCCTAGGAAGGTTGTAATCTATACCACTGTCTTAATACCAAAAATGAGTCATAAGCCGATTGCCTTTGCGAGAAGATCTTCTGCCTCACCGTATGGTCCTTCCTGCTGAAATTTATTACTAGCTTGCTTGCTGTTCATAAGAGTTCCGTCTCAGATGAGTCAGCTAAGCTATGCAAATTTCTTTAGCAGTACACTAAAGGCAATTTCTCCATGACCCTATGACCATAAAACTGAATATCATTTTCTTGAGAAGCTAGGAAGTTCCAAATTGGATCTGAACAATTTCTTTTGATAATTTACCATATTTTATATATGTCCAGCACATTTGGGTGCATAGGTTCCTCCTGCATTATATAGACCTATTTTGCAAGTTCTACTGAACGATAATTCTAACCATTGTTATATAAGGTAGCATTACAGATGCTAAATTCTAAACCTCTGATTTTCTCATTAAATCATTTTCTTGTCTAGTCTCTGCTAATTGGAAATGTCGGCTAGCGTGGTTGTGGAGAAAACCTCATGGATTTGAATATACTCCTCTGGTGCTTTTGTTGTTTTGCCTTTTAACTATCACAGATTGTCTTGCGTGAGAGCAATTCAGTCTAAGAGATGACATGCTGGTGCTTTCTTTTTACTGCAGAAGGAAGACAAGCGTTGCAGACACAGTTCGACAGAAGTTGCAGCTTATTTTATGTTGAAGTTCCTGGAGGTGATATTTTGTCACATGTTATTGACGAGAATGAAAAATTCCCAGCTCAATTTGGTCGCGAGGTAAGATGCGTCCACCTTTATCTAGTAATGTATCATTTAGCTAAAATTTCCGACAAGTGATAGATGCTTAGTTTGCATCCTTTTTTATGTAAAATATGTCTTAACAGCTATAATTTCGCTTTAGTAACAGACATAATATTGCATGAATATCCCACAGGTTTTAGCAGGCTTGTTGAATATAGCAGATAGAGCTGATTGGCGAAATTGTAAGGTTGGTAAAGAAGAAGAAACTAAAATGGTTGAGAGATTCAAGAACGGATTTCAAGAATACGATCCAAATCAATAGGATAGCCGAGAAATATGCAACACTATAGCGAGCTCTTTCTCTTGTGTTCTTCATTTCATGCAACTTCAACATTTCCTTGAGGTTCTCTTTGCTCCCGGCTTCTATCTAACTGCAAGTATCTGCAAATTCTTTACGTGCACGTGTTCGTGTTATGCTTGAACAGTCTCTATATGATTATCTGAAAACATTGTTGTCGTGTAACAGGACGCTGTTGTAACTGCCTAACCGGGCAGCAACAACATTGCTGCAATTTTCATGTATGTAACTCAGTCAGTCAGTTGGGCTATTGAGGTAGTTGTTCATGTATGAGCTTGTCAGTTTTCTTCAACTTTTTGTTTTGATATAACGTAATACACAATTGTAACTTCTTCTTTTTCCTGAAGCAATTGTAACTTTGTTGTCCACTGAATTGTTTTTTGTTTGTTAAAAATATTTGGATCCTTTATGAATTACAACTGTGAGTAATTTTACTAAGGATTGAGCTATCAATGTACAATCACATTCCTATTAATGTCTACAAAACTCTTTTTTTCATGGTTGCAAAAATATTGGTTTATCAATGTTTTCAACACTTTTTTTGTTTCGCATTCGGTGTCTGTTACTCACATTGGAGTTCGACTATTCCAGATTTGTACTGCGTAGGGATCCATTCGGGGATAAATTCTTCCTACCAAAGATTTTTCTATATTAGAGTTTGAATTTGAGATCTCTAATTAAGAGTTTTCAATAATACTCTCTTGATATAAATTTATTTTTTTATATACGAAATTCAAGAGTGACTTCTTTAAGCTGCCACGTGTACATGTTTTTTCTACAAAAACTATTTGACTTAATTTACTTTCCATATTTGAAATTCAAGATTCACTTCTTCTAGCATTATACTTCAATTAACGTACAATAGAATTGAAACACACTATTATAATTAACGTACAATAGAATTGGAACACGGTATTATACAGCAATTATGCCAGTGAAGTATCCTTAGGGCTAACAAAATGTTTAAAAAACAAGTAACCATCTAATCTGACTCATAAAATATTGATTTTTATAAATGAATATATTATTTACTTAAAAAGTAAATATCAAAATGAATAATATGAATATTCATATTATTAATATTTTGTTTTTTTTGTATGAATTCTTGTCTTTTGAGAATCTAAACTTATTTTGACTTTTAGCTTGTGCTTATTCACATATAAGGATAATTCATATAAGTACTATATTTTTCTTTGTTTAACCCGTTTTTTTACCCGTCCACTTTCGACCCGACCATTTGCCACTCCTTTCTTACTTGACTAATTACAAGACAGATTCACAGCCGTAGTAGAGGCTTTCAACAGTTCGAGTCTACGCGAGATCATCTGATTTTCTCTCAAATTTATTGAAGAAATGGTATACGATTTCTTCTCCTTTGTTTCAATTTTTTTGTTAATCTTATAGTTTCGGTGAATTTTTTGAAATTTTTTATGTGATTTTGTTGTATTTTTTTGGAATTTTTCTTGTGAAAGGCTCAATCAGCAAAACCGATCTCGAGTCCAGTACCTGATGCGTGGTACCCAACCCTAGCAGTGTTCATGCTTGCAATTGGTCTTGTTGTAACTGCTTCATTTTTCATGTAAGTCCTCGATCTGATCTTTTTCAAGCTCATAAAAATGGTGGATTTTTGATATTTTTGCAATTTTTTCATGCATTAAAAAGATGTGTTATTTATCAATGTTGCTCATAAAATGGTGGATTTTGATATTTTTGCAATTTTTTTCATGCTTATTGATCAATGTTGGAATGAAATTGACCTGAATTAGAGTGATTTTGAGGGTTTTCTTTAGTGGATCTAATTAGATTAAGGGTGTGTTTGGCAGAGAAGAGGGGTTGCAACAGTAAGGTTGCGTGTTCGAGTTATAGAGGGAGAAAATACGGGTGTTTTTGGTATGAATTTCCAATTTTTTCATGTTTGGTTGGTCAAAGTATTATGGAAAATATTTTCTCTAGGAAAACAAGTTGCTTAACAATAAGGAAAATGACTTTCCTAATAGAAGTAGGGAAAAGAAGTTTCGTATGTGACATTTCAAGTTCATTGTCTCCTCCTACTGTCATATCTTTTTGCTAGATTACATACAAATATTTGCTTATGCTACGTGTATACAGTTCCTGAGATTTTCCTTGCTATAACTGAAGGAGAGTATCTGAGTCAATAGTTGAGTGATATTTGATAGTATCAACATCTGTACGAGAAGGGTGCTTTGTCAGTTTGTTGGAATGCAGTTGATTTATTTTTTTTGAATGAAATAGCCTGTTGAAGATTTAGTTGCATTTTGTGAGTTAGGAATTTAAATAACATGAAATTGTTAATTTGGTTATCTAATATGAAGTACAATGTTTATTAGGAACATGTTACTTTTGTTGAAGAAATTTTTCTTTGGTGGCTGATTGTGTTAGAATAGCTTGGGGCTTAGGCATGCTTGTTGTAGCTGTTTTTGTTAATGATGAAAGTTTGAGAACAGTTTACATCAAATAGGATAAGAAATCTTAAGGGATGTAGATCATAACCTATGTTGATCGGACTCTTAAAAATGTCAAGGGTTGCGTGTCAGTTTCGCCAAAAGTAGTGTATTTTTGGAGAATCCGACACGGATGTGGCATCGAAAGTGAAGAGTCTGCGCAACTTAGATCATTCCTACTCCATACCCCTGGCATGTAGATATTAATCATTTTATGTGAATCACAACTATGTTTGATAGCTTCTTTTGGTTGTTGGAGTTGAACTTGAAGAGTTTGGGCCATTAACTTTTGGTCAACTTTATTTCGTGTTTAAAAATGTCACATGCTTGTATTAGATAACTGTCTAACCATGTAGAGTGAGATATTTTTCCTTCCTTCTCGAGGTGGAAGGATGTAGGGAGTAAGTATGGATAGATAAAGCAACCTGGTGGATTTTTGTTTTCCTTTTTCCCCTTAAAAGCTTTAAGCCCTTTCCTTTTCCTTTTGAGAGAAATCATGGAACTTGTTCCAAGGTACAATTGGAGCTCTCCACTTGTATTTAATGTGAAGCTTTAAGATGAAAAGTTCAAGTCACAATTACGGCTCAAGGGCTTGTAGCTAAAGTAGTCTTAATTGTATGTCTTCCTCCACATGATTTCAAAATTCTTTGGCTTTGATGCTGCCTACCTTGTAAGTAATCACTCTTCAGAAGTCTATATAAATTTACAATCAAAAAAGAAAACAAAGAGAAGTCTATACAACTTTAGAGTTGCTACTCTTAGATATGACCTATAGGAAAAAGTGGTAAAAGAAATCTTTTTTCTATTACCTTAGAGAAAACTAGCAAGGTTAAGAGCTTGCCCTCGCCCCTCGGGCAGTTTAGATATTTGAGAGACATCACTTTCAGGAAATATCTGTTCTGTGACTTACTTCTTGAAGAGTACGTAGTCTACATAGTGAACATGGATATCCAACTTTGCTGAGATATACTTCTCTGAAATTCCTTAATGAGATATAATTCATGAATCATGGCAATTCTCCAAAATCATTAAATTATAATACTTCAACGAGTAAAAAATATTCTCGGATTACTCATCAACTATAACTTTACAATGTTAAAGAATAACAGTTTACTGCATTTTCTTTTTTTGCGGGTTCTACAAGTGCTGTTGTCTTTTCTTCTTCTAACAAAACCTATGAATGTGTGACAGCTATGAAGCTACTTCTCCGAGGAAATACCGCAGTCTTGCAAAGGAGCTTGTAACAGGGACAGTGGCGTCTGTTTTCTTGGTACATACACTATAATGATTTGATCTGTTGTTTTTTGCTAGTTACTTGTGCTGACTCCTCACCGCATCTCATGCAGGGTTTTGGATCCTTGTTTCTGCTACTTGCTTCCGGCGTATATGTTTGATCCATCTACATGGATAGAGATATGAAGTTTTTTACTAATGTTTCTACATGATCGGTTTTTAGTACTGCTGTGATTTTATATGACTTATCGTTGAAGACAGTATCTATAGAACTGATTATTATCACCTAGTGCAGTCTGAGAATTTATAACTTAATGGCAAGCATTGGAGAACTAGTTGAAAATTTTCTGAGGTACAAGAAAATACTTCTTATGATCAATTACTTTATAGAACAAAAATGAGTGTATCCCTTTGTTATGTTTTTTCTTGAGCCACAGGTTTATTGGAAACAACCTCTTTACCTCCCGAGGCAGGGGTAAGGATCCCTTTGCTTGGGTTTACCAACAGAAAACCTATACAGTCGAAGTCTGTCTATAATGACGTTGTTTGTTTGGTTACATTTTTAACATGTAAAATCAATTTCAAAATACACTTAAATCGGTTATAATAAGGTATAGAGATGTCTGACCATAGATATAATTTGTTAGTGTAAAGTAATAAAATGATGCTAAGTTTCTACTACATGCTGCAAATCTTGCAAATAGTAGACACATTTTTGAACTTTAAATAAGTGACTGTTATCGTTGTCTTATTTTGTACCTTAATTTTGTGACAAAGGGGACAAGGAATAATTAAAAAGAAAATTATTAGTTTTATTTTTTTCAAAAATTGAAATGAACTTGTGAAATTACACCGGATAAGTCTCAAGTTCGAAATCCCTTGCCAACAAAAGCAAGAAGTTTGTCTTCTAGGTTGAGCTCGTCACACTGAGCTTGCTTAGCCTGTGTAGTTGCGAGCTATTGCATAGGAGTAGGAGTTTCCCTTGTACACACCTTAGTATGGGTTACCTCTCCTGTATGGTTTGCAAGCTATTGCATATGAGCTGGGGGTTTTCCTTGTGAGCACCCAAAGGTAGCAGATGTGGGTTTCCCTTGTCAAAAAAAAAATACATTGTATATGTTGTTGTATATGTGTATCACACTCTCTTTGACATCAATTGTTGAAGGGGTAAATGATACGTTACAATAGAATAGGGGAGCAATAGGATACCTGCATAGTTAAAGATCGTAATAAGAGGAAATGGGGCTATTTGGGAATTTTTTTAGGTATTTTCCCAAATATATACTTTTAAAAAACTTCCAACTATATCCTCGTGTTCATTTGTCAATAAAGTTAAGAAAGCAAGAACCATCAAATTATACAAAGGAATTAAAACAATACAAAATGAAAAGCTTCTTTAGTTCCCTTTACTCTTTCAAATTCCCATCATACAGAGTATAACAAACACAATTCCAAATGAATATGAAAAACAATAACAAGACAAACAAACAAGAACAATCTTTTTTCAGACATCAACAGATTGAAAATGCTCAAGAAGCCTATTAGCTTCTCTAATACCAGTAAGATAAGCACCATGAGTTGTTGAATAGTAATTTCTACTTGTTGCTTCACCTGCAAATAAAACTTGAAGTAGAGGACTCTTCTTCGAATTTTTATCATCACTAATCTCTTTAGGCAATGGTTCCGCCATAGCATCCAAATCATTACCACTTGATCCAACAGCTATATGAGTATATGATCCCAAAAACAATGGATCAGTACCCCATTTGCACTTCAAAACTTTACTAAACTTGATGGAATTTTTGAAATGCTCTGTGTTTGCTAGAAACTCTGACATTGTTATCGAGACCCCCTCGATGATCTCCTCATCATCAAGAGCTTCAACCTTCAAAGCTTCTTCACCTGCAAACCATGATACCACAACTCTTGACTCTGGATAAACTGGATGTGTAAGTGTAGTCCTCCTTATCCACAAGGGGATTTTCGGGTTCTTCAGCTTTGGGTTTGACTGATGAAAAACCATCATCATGTCAGGGAAATTTATCCCATCATGATGAGTTGGGCTAAGTTGCAAGAACACCTTATCAACAACACCAAAACCAAGTCTTGAAATTGCTTCAGTCTTGAACTTAGGAAGTGGAGGACTAAAAAGACTCGAGTCCTCGCGAATTCCTTGTTTTAGGACTCCTAATGAGACTGTAACAATGACATGATCAGCATACATAACTGATCCATCACTAAAATGCAACTTCACTGGCTTATTACCATCACTACTTTCCAATTGCCATTCAATTTTCGAAACTTTTCGACCTAATTGGATCAAACCAGGCGGTAAAACAGAAGCCAAAGATTCAACAACAGATGAATACCCTTTGGCTATTGTTATTTCATCTCCAGGAAAATTACAATACTCACTTTCTCCATTGAAATCTAAAGTACCTAAATCACCAGCTGATGAATAATGCCTATGTATATTCTCAAACATAGCAAAAATACCTTCTTCAAGTGCTTTTCTACTCCAATTTTCAAAAACTTCAACATTTTCTCCATCTTTCTCAATACCAACATTTTCAAGATTGAAGTTTTCTACATTTTCTTGATCTTTTTCAATACCACCGTCGTCAAGATTGAAGCTTTCAACATTTTCTTGATCTTTTTCAATACCACCATCGTCAAGATTGAAGCTTTCAACTTTTTCTTGATCATTTTCAACACCACCATGTTCAAGATTGAAGCTTTCAACATTATCTTGATCTTTTTCAATACCACTATCGTCAAGATTGAAGCTTTCTACATTTTCTTGATCTTTCTCAATACCACCATCGTCAAGATCGAAGCTTTCAACATTATCTTGATCTTTTTCAATACCACTATCGCCAATATTGAAGCTTTCAACATTTTCTTGATCATTTTCAACACCACCACTTTCAAGATTGAAGTTTTCAACATTTTCTTGATCTTTTTCAATACCATCATTCTCAAGATTGAAGCTTTCGACATTTTCTTGATCATTTTCAACACCAGCATGTTCAAGATTGAAACTTTCAACATTTTCTTGATCTTTCTTCAAACCCCAGTAAAACTCGAGCCCTTTTCTAAGATAAGAACCAATACTAATCTTATCAACGCCACCATTTTCTTCAAGATTCAAGCTTTCAACTATCTTTTTACCAACCCCACCATCAAAATCCCCTTCACCTGATGAAAACTCCAACAGATTACTGAAAAAATTTGATACCGAGTCAACAAAGGATGAATGTACCTCATGTCCATCTTCTGTTATAGTCAGTTTTTTATCGACCTTACCTCCCATACTGTCCCATGGCTTATCATCAGTTTCAAAACCATTGATTTCTTCAGCAATTTTGTATATTGGATTTTCTTCAATTCCATGAATCCAAGTTGCACCCATTTCAACTCTATCACCACAAAATTCAGTAGTGAAAATTCTTCCACCAATTCTGTTTCCACCTTCTACAACACAAAGCTCAAATAGTTCATTTGAGTTTTGTGTTGTGTAGAGCTTTTTAGCTGCTGTTAGACCAGCAATTCCTGCCCCTATTATAACAATTTTGGGCTTTTGAGACACCATTTTAGAGGCAAACTTAGACAAATCTTTTTTATTGATAACCTCAGACCAATCAATTGAAAAATAATGAAAATGTTGTGAAAACAAAGAATTTGTTTTGTTTGTGAGTATGAAACTACTTGAGCAACAAGCAAATATATATATATATATATATATAGCAATGTAATCATAGTACTTTTTTACATAATTTATACTTTAGTTCCTCGGTTATTGGTAAATTCTTATTTGGATTCTTATAAAGGTAATTAAGTGATATAGTTTTTTGTAAATTTTTTAATATTCACGAGTAAATGGATCAAAAGTGTATATTTTGATTAATTGAAGTTTAAATATGTTTAGTCTGATATCATAAGGACTGGATCGAGGAACCAAAATTGACCATTAAAATTTAGAAGAGTAGAGTGAAATAATCTATTAATGTGATTTGTTAACCATAATTATGGGGTAAGTTGATGAATTAGTAGTATTCAAATTTGGCAAAAAAATTATTGAAATGTTTCCAAAGATGAATTAAAATCTTGTTTAAATCTCTAATTTTGGTAATAAATTAATTATACATCTTTGGTAAAATAATAATTGAAATATCTTTGTGTTCATAGTAATACAATTTTATTTTATTTTTTGGTCTATATAGTAATACATGTTTATGCCAACATGGTAAGTATTATATTTTGTTTTCATATCAAGTAAATAATGAATGTTCTTTTCAAAGTCAAATACATAATAAATTCTTTTATATTGTATTAGGATTTGAAGTTTGTCCATCATTCTTCATTTATAATAACAATATTTATGCCTAAAATTTCAAAATCACGTTTAAAATCCTAAAAGCAAAACATTTGAATTTGAAAAATAAATTAAATGACATTTATAAGAATAATTGACATTTATAATAATAATAAAATAAGCGTTACACCTCTTTTTTTCATTTTTTCCTCATTTGGCAAGCATTTTAACCCGAAGCATTTAAATTTACTATAGTTAAATGATTTAACGAGGTAAGAATTCATGCATGTCAATTAATCATAGTAAATGTTCCGTTCATCATCCTACTTCCGATTATCATTTTTTTTATAACCGTGATATCATGCAGCTTATACACACCTCAATTAATTTTACAGAATATCTGTTATTTCCCACCAACACAAATATAGGATATAAAATGATATTCATGGAGTTGTAATTGCTATATTGGCTTTCAACCTCAAATGAAACAAATCTATAATAGAATTTAAAACATTAATGTAAAAACCAAATGATACAAGGCTCTTAACAAAAATAACAACAAATGTTATAGTTCAGAACTTATTTATTCATTTTTGGTTCTCAATCCTGTGTTCGGTACCTGCTTTGGAGCCTAACTAGTGTAATTAGATCCACGCTGAAAAATCTCACTTTGAGGGTTAAAACACTTCAACTAAAAGCGACTCTAAACTCAGAACTCGAACTTGAAATATCTAGATACTGAAAAATTGACTTCCTTGATATAACTTGTATTAATATTTCACATACACAAATTGTAGTAATTGTATATAGTTACATGTAACTTATTTGTATTCTAATAGTATTTGAAAGCTGTACAATTTTCTTCAATCTCATAATCCAAATAACAGAATTCTGTATAAACTTTATAAACCAAAGTTTTACAGAGAATCAAGAAAATTCTCTATAAATTTATATACCTTTTAATCAAATATTTCTTTTTCTTCAAATGTTTTATTCAGCTGCAATTTGCAAACTATAGCCTCCATTGTTACCTTCCTGTATGTATTTTTCGGTGCGAATTCAAGCACCATATTTACTGAACAAGTTTACTGTCATAGTAGAAAACAATGGTAACAGTTAATATGAATATATATAGAGAATTTATGGATTTAGACGCGACGTGAAATACATAATTTTGAATCAAGACCAGTGTTGTCAAAGGCGAAAAGCATACCTTTTCGAGTTCTTTATCTTGATCTCCTGACTAGAGAAATTCCTGTTGGATTACCACCCCATTCTTCAAATACTACCAACAAGTTTCCACTTGGTTTCAGCCACGATCGTGGAACGTGGTACCTGAAATTAACAATTTCGCGAAGTTTCTCAAAACAAGTTGAAGGTAAAAAGTACCACATTTCTTCAAACATCTTGTGTTTTGTTAATTTGTGTGATCCTATGGAACAACAACAACAACAACATACTCGGTGTATTCCAACAAATGAGGTCTGAGGAAGGTAGAGTGTAAGCAGACCTTACCTCTACCTCGTGTGATCCTATGGAACACAAGGGATAAAACATGTTCCTAAGATCTAAACGGTTTTTTACTTTTTGTTGTAAACAAGTAGAAGTTGATCTAGTCCCACAACTCCGCTAAAGGTTGTTGGAATTATGGAAATTGCTTACCATCTCTGAGAAGGTTGTCCACAGTTAGTCTGACATTTCTTTTCGTTGAACGTTCCAGCATAACTGCATTTGCTACAGTCGCCTTGTGCTATGTATCCAGGCCAATGGCGACCTACGCCTTCACCATTTATCCATATCTGACCTTTTCCCATACTTGCCATGTCTAAAGCTAGTGGTTCATTTCCTCCAGGCGCGTTAAATGTAGCCTGGAAAAGGTATTAGTCTATTAACTACGCGTTACAACATGTTCAACATCATAAAATTGATAAACACATGTTGATATGTAGTTTTGTTGACGTTTTATAGGCGTTATACCAATAGGAATTTTACCTTGTACCAAGTCAGAGGCTGCTTTTGAGCCACTAGTGAACCTTGAATCCATTCAACAGAAGAACTCCCACTTAAGGAGTGAAGACTTAACGATTCGCCTTTCAGACCAACCTATGAACAAGCAAATTATAGACTATTCAGGTATCAACAACAACATATGCAGTGTAATCCCACAGGTAAGGTCTTGGAAGGGTAAAGTGTACGCAGACCTTACCCCTACCTTGGAAGGTAGAGAGGTTGTTTCCGATAGACCCTCGGTTCAAGGAAAAGCATATCAAAGTTATACGAAGATCAGGCTTTAGGGAGAGAAGAGAAGCAATTAGTTAGTTAACATACCTTGTAAGACCATCTCTGTTTCGCCAAGTTTCTTGACCCTTCATTGAGACCGCTCAACGTGACTGGACCTAGAACTCCTGCATTCCACGTATCATAATGCACGCCAACATTCTGAAATGTATTTAAAACCATAGGTTATATTTTAAAAAAATTACTGTAACGGTTCAGTTATCGCTGCTAATAATGGATCGGAGAAACAGGAAATAGAAAACTAACCGGGAGACCAACGGAAACACTGAGCAGAGAAATCTTGTTAATACCAGCTCTTAATTTCACATTGCCACTATATGTAAGTTTTGGATTATCCAATGTCCCATAAACAGTTCCTACAACAATTCAAGGACAAAGAGAAATTAGGAAAATAGGAATAGACGTAAAAAGATGTACTCCGTCCATTTCAATTTGTTTGTTTTACTATCCTTTTTAGTCCATTCCAAAAAGAATATCTCTTTTCTTCTTCTTTTTTAGCAACGGTTTAATTCTAACTTTCCATATGGCATGTTTAAGGCCACAAGATTCAAACTTTACTTTCTTAAATTTCGTGTCAAGTCAGACAAATTGGAACAGAGGGAGTAGTCTGTTAGGAAAAAGCATTTTCCATAATCCCAAAATAGTGTTGTTTCCGCAACCTGATAGTTTGCCATTGACGAAAACATGCAAGACATGACCAGCCGACATAACAGTGAGATAAGGATCCTTTCCGTTCTTTAGAAATCCTTCATTAGATGCTATATTTACACTGGAAAAAGTAACAAAAAAAGTCATCACGATATTAGATATGTCTGAGTAAAGACGGAACTAAATATAACCATTCGAAAAAAGTAAGAAAATGAAAGTTACTCACTCTGTCATGTACCACAGATAGTCTGATGAATCTCTTGTTACGTTTTTCTGTTCCCATAGTCCGTTAGCTGAAAGTGTATCACTGTCATCAGCAGTCGGTGTTTCTTCATTGTAAGACTGCCAAGACAATCCACCACCTGCAGGCGTCATCTTTATGCTCGAGCTTCGGGAGTTAACCTGCAGCATTACATAGAGGACATTAAAACTTCTGCCCAGAATGCTTATACAGTCAAACCTCTCTATAACTACATCAATTACAGCATTATTTATCTCAGTATTTTTTGGCTGCTATAGCGAAATGTTGTTATAGAAAACATATAATATAGCATTAACATGAAAGATCAGTTCCACAAAAAAAATGACTATAACAGAGAAATGTTGCTATGGAGAATGACTGTTATAGAGAGGACCATTACCCGTGCAGTGTTGTAAACAGCAGTTTTGCAGTCGGGGAGAATGCTGATGGACCATGGAGGCAGATCGTATGGCCTATTCTGAAAGGTGACTTTAACTGAATATCTAGAGTCATAGTTGGATAAAAAAGCAGCACAAGCTCCAGATTTTGATCTATAGACATGAGCCTATGTTGGTCAAAAAAATGTAAACAGCGTTAGAAGAAAAATCATGACAATAACAACATATCGAGTGTAGTCTCACATAGTGGGATCTGGAGAGGATAGAGTGTACGTAAACCTTTCTCCTACCTCAGAGGTAGAGAGGCTGCTTCCAATAGACCCTCGACTCAAGGGGAAAAAAAAACAGACTAACCTCTTGATTACTTCCAAGACTAGTCACCG
>JAJOOR010020792.1:0-15179 GCA_036250505.1 Solanum acaule | reverse complement strand
TCCATTGAAAACGTGATAGTAGGTTCTCCATGAATTATTTCGATTGATTTTATAATCGTTTTTGAGTTAATTAGGGCAGATTGTTTAGAATTTATAGTATTGGAATTGAAAAGGGTGGCGTATGTGGTGGTTTGGGGTTGTGGGGAGGGCTGGACAGCCTCGAAAGAAGGCCGTCCAGTGGCCGTAGCAGCCATGACTGCTGCCAGCCGACCTAGGGTTTGAGATTCTGATACCGCTGGTTGCAGTAGATTTACGCAATTATTCACTGCTGTTTTCTTCCACCGTATATAAAAAAAAAAAAAAAGTGAAAATCAGATGAAACTAGATAGCAGGAGTTATACTGCAATGACCCATCACAACTAAGACAAAAATCATAATGGTTGAAATAACTTATAAGAAGCTCTACCACCACCAACAACAACAACATACCCAACGTCATCTCACAAAGTGTGCTCTGGGGAGGATAGAGTGTACACAAACCTTACCCCTACCTCCGAGGTGAAGAGGCTGTTTCCGAAATATATAGGAAGCTCAACCAACTTTAATTAATCATTTCCACAGTCTCTAATTTAAGTCCTATCAAAGCAATCTATTACCAACTAAATATATATAATCAGAGAGTTGTTCTTTCAATTCCAACAACATTTTAGCTTAAAACCTAAAAAATAGGTAAGAAGTAAGAACCGAAAACATCAAAATAAGAATCATAGGTCTTATCAAACGAACTTACATATTTCCATGGAAACTCTGAAACTGAATTCCCCGAGGCAGGGTTTGTCTGATCATCATTTTGCAGCTCACCTGTTTTAAAATCAAACCAAAGAAAAAAAAGAGGGAAATAAGTCCAACTTAAAAAAAAATAAAAAATAAAAAGGAGGAAGAGGAAACATAGCAACAAAAAGGTGTGATTTTTTATGGTTATGAAGTTGAGGGGTTAACCTGAATTGGATGAAGAAGAGGAATTAGAGGGTTTGATTCTTTTAGTTCTGAAAAAAGTAAAGAGAATTCCACCAAGTGATATAGCTAAAGCAACACCAAATTTCAAGATTACAGGTCTTATATCCCTCTTTTCTCTCACCATTCCTCTGCTAACAGTAAATGCAAAATTCAATCATCTTAGAAATTTCACAGGTTTCCCTCTTCCTCATCAGCCATTTAAAAACCCCAAATCACAAAAGAGAGTAAGCAAGATCCCTTTGTTAAAGAGTTGAATTATGGACCTTTCTAAAAGGAGAGGGAATTTTCAAATTAGTACTGTACAAGTTTATTGGGCATCTAAGTTTGGAGAATCAAACTTGAATTGAGAAAGAATCAACCGAGAAAACGTAATTTTGATATGGATTTGTTCTGTTACAGTCCAGTTTGTGTTTGTCTGACTCAACACACGCAACTGCAAATGGACAACTTTCAACTATTATTATTCTATTCTCTATTTTGCTGTTTTAGTATTAGTAGAAGAAACATGTGTAGCCTACCACAACAGCTCTTACTTCCGATGGAGTGGTAAATACTCTCTGTTTAAAATAATAGATAGTGATAAAGTCATCTTATTTGAAGGAGCATTGATAGAGTCGGTTTTTCTTTAGAAAAATATAAAATATGAAAAAGTAATAAGCTAAAAAGTTGAATGGGACACAACACTATTATATATACCTAAAAATAATTTGAATTATATATAAATAACGTAATTTACACATGGAATTGGGTTCGAACGAATCTCCAAAAATCTTACTAGCTCTATCTAAGAGATGTCATTTGATACCCTCTTACAAAAAATCAAACAATTTATCTAGATCAAAATTTTATTATATGTTGATTTTCCTTATTTTTATGTGTTTTTATTTTTTTTCAACGCAAATTAGGCTTACTCAAACTTTAAAGCGGGTTCGAAACATAGATGGAAACCTAAATAAAAACAGACATGTGTACTGTAATATGTCAATGAGGCAATGAAATAGAACCAACCTGGTCCCGGTTCGTCGGTAGTTGTCTTTTCTTGGAACCACGAATATATACAAAAAATAAATTGTCTTATGTCAGGTGGAATGCAAGTTGCATTAGACCATAGAATTCTTGTCCTTTATGCATTTAATTGATTTTCATATATGCTCGAAATTACTATATTGTTGCTACGTGCCTTATATTTCCATCACAATTTGGCTCTAACTCTATATAATTCGAGTTCATGAATAGGGAGGGAGATTAGATGTTTTAATTTGATTCAACAAATGAATATTTTTTAAAACAATTTATATTTTCTTATTTTAATTTGTTTGTCTTATTTTTCTTTTTAATCTATTTTTTTTAATTTTTTTTTTTGACAATCTTTAAGTTTAGTTTTTCATGTGACATGATAAAACACAAGACAAAAAAACTCTTTGATGCATTCTACACATTTTCCATATAAAACCACAAGATGGAACAATAATAATAATTTTCATAAATTTTGTACTAAATCAAAGTTAGACAAATAAATTATTGTAATTTGTAAATATTTAGGAGGAAAAAGGTGAAATAAGCGAAGGTCAGTTAGTGGAACTGTTCATTATTATATGTAGCAATTATCTATCTGTGTCGATTCCTCTTATTTATATAGAGTACTTGTTTGTTCTAATTTATATGACCCTTTTTTTAGTTTGTTCATTTTCTTATTTTATCCTAACTAATGGGACCTACTTAAGAAAAAAATCAACAAAATCTAAGTACTAAAGTTATTTTAACAAAAGCAATTTGGAAAACCTAAGTTTCTCTTATTTCTTAAATGCTATGACTAATCAAATGGTATCACATACATTAGAACGGAGAGCCTATTATTCCGATTTTAGAAAGTTTTGCAAATATAGCTTTGACTCTATTTCCAATAGATAAATTTTGCTTGTTTTTATTATCATCGTCATTGTATTTATGTTGTTAAATTATTTATTATGCTTATTAAATTGACTAATTTCGCCTTGATTATCCGATTGTTCATGAGTTTTCTTAGTCAGTCACAACTTGTTAATACTATCTTCATTTGATCTATGTTTTTTTTTTTTTGGTTTCCCACTCGGTGTCCAGAGCCCACATTGGCGTTCCGACAAAATCCAAATCGCGCACTGCAGGGCCCATTCGGGGGTGGCGCTCCCAACATAATTTTCTCCATACCCAGGGCTCGAACTCGAGACCTCTTGTTAAGGGTGAAACACTCTCACCAGTGCACCACAACCCATATTGATCAGTTGATCTATGTTATTTAATTGTTCATAAATTTTGTCAAATTAAGAAATCATTTATACTTAACTTTATGTATGTCAGAATTTTGAATACAATAAATCTTACATAGAAACATTACAAAAAGCATACCTAAAGCATGAGATTTTATCGGAGACAAAATCGGAAACGTTAATTCTTCTGATTCTGACATTGCTTTACCATAGCCGTCAACAACGAAAGATATGTGAAGAATATGGTATAACCCTAACGGGCAAGGAATAATTAATTTATAGAAGCTGTAACTTAATTTGGTACGTTTATCTAGTACTCAATTTGCTAGATGAAACTATTCTTCATCAAATATTAGAAAACATACCTAAAGCATGAGATTTTATCGGAGACAAGATCGGAAACGTTAGTTCTTCTGGTTCTGACATTGCTTTACCACAGCCGTCAACAACAAAAGATATGTGAAGAATATGGTATAACCCTAATGGGTGAGGAATAATTAATTTATAGAAGCTGTAACTTAATTTGGTACGTTTATCTAGTACTCAATTTGCCAGATGAAACTATTCTTCATCAAATATTAGTTATGGGCTTTACATTTATTGGGCCAAATATAATGATAATAGAGTAAATTTTAGGTTTAGCAAACATAAAAATCATATTTGTATGATATACATATAAATTGCATAATTGCGCTATTAATCTGTATTTCGGTATACATATACATGAAAATATGTATTTGTATATTTCGGTATACATTTGTATATATATATATATGTAATTGTATTTTGTGTATATATTTTTTTGTTGTGATTTTCAGTCTTATATGTATATGTGTATTATATGTATTTAAAATAAAAATCTGTATATGTCACTCCCCGAGCCTACACCCTGAGCGGGACTGCACTCAAGAACCATTGTTGGCCCCAAGCGAACCCTTGGCCTGACTTACTTACTCAGCGGAAGACTTAAACATCAGAAATACCTCAATAAGGAACTTATGAAATACTTAAAATGTCTTTAAAGGAAATCTTCAAACTAGCCAATATGGCTATTCAGGTCTCATAACAAAACATCTGAAATACAAAGTTAAAGGACTCATAACTAACTGTTTGACTGTCTATGAAGCCTCTAAAATAAAGAGGGATGTCGGGACAAGACCCACGACATCCTAATGAATTAAATACTAAAACAAATGATAAAGAGGAGTCCTCCAGATAGCAAGGAGGCTCACTAACTGACTCTGAGTGCTCAACTGGATCAACGAGGTGCTGGATGATGATCTTAGTTACCTGTGTCTGCATCATTAAAAGAAGCAGGCTAAATGGCATCAGTACATTGAATGTACGAGTATGTGAGGGGAATACTAAACATAACATAAGCTTGAAAGGAATCTAAAAGAAGCACTTACCTTGGCTTTACTCAACTCATGAATAACTTAACTCAATATAAAGCAACAACACATGCAATATATGGAAAGCTTTTAAAACAATAGAAAACAACTCAGTTTGTTAAAGAAATGCGATAACAACTCAACTTACTCATATAATAAAGTAATATAATACTGTGGGAGTTTCTCTAATCGACAACCACCACTATGAGCCTAAGTGATGATATAACGTCTTGCCCACGCTGCTAGAACTGTCCTATACTTTGCCGTTATATAGAACGCCTTAACTAAGTGGATCTACTAGTCTATGCTAAAAAGCACTAAGGAATTATCTAAAAAGTATGATCATTTTCTACCCATGATAGCTACATGGTTTATGGAGACTTGAGCTTTTATGAACTCGCGTCCCCATATCGGTGCTCAATACTATTGCCAAAATATACTCAGCTCATATGTTTTTGTCACGACCCAAGGGTACCCTCTAGACGTAACACGACGTACTTGACCCCGAAGGGGTCGCATACAAGCCCTTAGCATATCATAAACATAAAATTCATAGAATAATGCAGAATTAAAAATTTCCTTTACAATCGAAGTCATTCATAAAAGAGAATGGAAGACTAGACCTTTGTCTCATTTAGCTATCTAAATACAATCGAAGTCTAAAACTTAAGGACACAACCTTTACAATAGTTCTTAAATGAAGTACTAAAAGAAACTACTAAGTAAAGATACTTGTCCTCGAATCTTTGAGGACTCACCAAGTAGCACTGAGGATTACCTATCCCAAGCTTGAATTAATAGAAGACCACTTTCAAGAGCCAAACCCTACACTTATAGAAAATATAGAAATATGGGTTAGTACAAAAATGCACTAAGTATGGTAGCCATGCATAAAATCATTGAAAACATGCTAAAAGGACATTTTGGTTGGAAACCATGCCTATGCCAATTTGAAACATCCTCTTTGGAAAATAGTTGGAGAACATACTCATAAGAAAACTCATAAATAGTTCATCATAGAATAAGTACAACAACATAGTCTTAAACATAGTCTCCAATCATAGGCTTAATGCAAATATCAACATTCATAAGGCATATTGTACATACATAGTCAAATACTAAGACCACCTTATCATAATAGAACCATCACATAAGTGACCCTATGTTATACTTGTGCTATGCATAGATAAGATCCCATAACCCTATCTACACTAAGTACTACCTTTAGGTCACCATGCTCATACTTATCATACATTAGTCTCATCCATAGTTAATACTCATAGACAAGGAAACATGCATATTCATTAGCTCATGTCAAGGAAAGTCAACCATAACAACAATCCAAATTGAGCATGCATTAATACATAAATCATCATAATGTAATGGAACCACACCATGGCTACTCTCAAAGTGTACTCGTGCCATGTATGGGTGAAGTCCCATACCCTCACTCATACTAAGTAGATCTTCTTAAGGAGTCATTAGTCATAGTTCATGTTTCATGTTCATAGTTTATAAAAATAAGAGAAACACACCATGGCTACTTTCAAGGTCTACTTGTGTCATGTATGAACGACATCCCATACTACCAGTCATACTAAGTATCCATTTTAAGGAACCATAGCACATAACTCATATGGAGGGAATATAACCTTAACCGACATAAACTATGTGAGCTACATGGAATTCGGTGTAGTGTAACCCCACATCGAAAAAGGCCCACACCGAAAAAAGTGTCCTACTTGCCTAAGGTAGAACTAAATGTATTAGCTTTTAGGTAGATTCACTAGATAAATACCTATATGGGCACATAGTTACGGGATATGGAGATTGCTTTTAGAACCCGATATATTGTATTGGCGAATGAGCTTCTATCTCATGAGAATAATTTAGAGAACCCGACCTCTTGTATTGACGGGAGGGCCTCTACCTCACTTTCCATATCCACTCGGTGCTAAGCTTTATTTCCCAAAATTACTTGTTTTAGTCTTTGAATTGGATTTACATGTTTGAAGGAGTATTTCACCCTTCGTTCAATCCAACTCATATAATAGCTCATAGATTCAAGTATGTGAGAATGAACTTTCAACCTTAGAATCATCATTAGTATGTGAGTAAACCTTTCACACCAACATCATGTGTTTTCATGAGAATGGACTTTCAATCAACACAATAGGATCATCATGGTCATGTACATTTCATGCATAACAATGTGTAAGGGTGCATATGAGAACTATACTTTCAATTAACACCATTGATACATCATAATCAAGTTTATGGATGGTGTGTGTGTGTGATTGTCCTTGCAATGACACAACAACAACATTATCATCATATACACTTCCCTCTCAAAGTGTTCATAAGCATGTACATAATATCATAATCATGCATAGTTCACATATATTGCATTCAAGGATCATAGACCATGTAAATCAACACATCTAACATTCATCATAATAGACATGTACATAATCATAACTCAAATAGTTCATTAATTGCATGTATAAGCTCATATACTCATATAGTAGGTCATGTGGGTAAAGTCCTTACACAATAGTACCTTATACAATTCAACATGCATGATAGCTTCATTCTTAAAGCCTCAACATTTATAGCTCATTCATGCTAGCTATTACCCTTAGGGCCCTAGAAGTCATTTTCATATTACAAGCTTTACTCTTAAGCATTACCTCACATGGTCATTATGTAAACCTAATTCTCAAGGTAAGCTAACTACATGTTTCATTATTGATCAATTATAGTCATTTAGTATCATATAGAGTCAATCTCAATACTACTCAACCATGATCCATCATATAAGCCCTAATCATCATTAATGTCTACAAAATTCACTTATAAGCAATTCATGTTTAGGTGATCTAATCTAAGACAATTCATCAATTTTAGAAGGTCACATCTAAACCCTCAATTTGCCTCTTTCATGACATAACCCTAGGCTATATCAATTTAACCCTATAATCTTAGGTTAATCAAGAATACATGTAGATTCATACTTAAATCATGTAATTACATCATAATCAACTCATATTCAATCAATTGGATCAACCTTCAACATCATTCATAGTGTAAAGAAGAATCATAGCTAGGATTGGGAAAACTCATGGATTCTTGAGGGATTCAAGTTAAAATCATATAAAATCCCTAATACCTTCATAAACAAACATAATTCAACCTTAAAAAGCAAATTTGAAAGGAATCAATGGGGTTGAGTCGAAATCCTAGTTACTTGGGTTTTCTAGATTTGAGATAAAAGCTTCTGAAGGGGCTCCTTGGGTGATAGCTACCCAAGGATGAAAACTACCATACCTCATGTAGATTTCCTCATGAAATTTGAAGAATAAAGGCTGCTCCTTTGACCCCCTACACTTGACCTTCTTCTTGTTCTTCGATGGAGTTCTAAAGAAAAGATTTTGGAAGGGAAGAGTAGTTGGGATTTGATTTGGGGTCTTGGGTTATAATGAATTAATTAGGGTGTTTTAATGACTTAAAATACTTTATATATATATGTATAAATACTATATTAAACAACCCCTACTTAAAACCAATTTAAAAATGAATTACTTAAATGTCCTTTGATTTGGCAGAGTCTTGGACAACAAGTGCAGTGATGACCTACGGCCACCACCTACGAGGAGTAGGTCAGCTCACATCCCGTACTGGTGGGGAGTAGGTTGGACCTGCAGCTTCCTTAGTTGCCCTTTGACCCATGAACAAGCCCCACGGAGCGTGGACCACCCTACGGGGTGTAGGTCCACTCCGTAGGTCACACTTTTTGGGCAGAATTTTTGAACTTACGCAGCCTTGGGGTTTAGACTTTAGGGTCCTCCTCAAGGACCCTTGGTAGGTCCTTGGGGGTTCGTACCTTGACGTCTAACCCCTAAACACCTCAACCTACGCTCGAGAAGTTGTTTTACACTTCTAAAACCCCACAACAACTCAAAACAAACTCGTTATGCCTTAGTTTCTCCTCCTAGATTTCCGGGTTATTACAGTTTTAAAAACAAAACTATGTCTTTGGTTTGAGATAGTTACTCAAAAACATAGCTCAAAAGCTCTTCTTGGAAATCAGTATTTCCCTTCTTGCTCAAATGTGAAAATATTTTTTTAACTCTTGGGAATACTTAGTTCCCGTATAATCTTTGAAGAAATTAACTTTACTCCTACTCTTTACTCAACTCAAAGCTTAAGACTTAAAACAAAGTTAAAACGTTTGTGAAAAACTTTATGAACTTCTCTTGACTTAACTCTTAACCTCTTGACTTGACTCTCAACTTTCCTTGAATTGAATTATGGGTTCAAGGATTGTGATTAGTAATAGGAACGATCTCATGATGTTTAGCAGTGTTTTTAGATAGATAATGTAAAACCGCAAAAATTAGTAGACTAAACTAGGGCCTTAAGCTAGGGTTCTAAGGTTTGATGTATGAGGAATAGAGTCGTGGATGAGACTTTTCATGCTTAGAATAAGAAGGTTAGTGGTTGAACGTCAAGGTACATGTTAGGCCTCGTAATTTAGAAAGTCATCTAAGGATTGATATAGGGTTCCAAGGGCAAAGGCCAAGGGCAAAGGCCAAGGCCAAGGGGGCAAAGCCTTAGCCAAGGGCTAAGGTTGCCCAACCTTGGCCAAGTTCTGCCTCAAGATCAAGACCACTTTCACGGCCAGTGGTCTTGACCACAGACCATGAAGTGGTCCGTGAAGTCTCCTTAGGTTGGTGGAGCCAAGGTCCTTAGGCCTAGTTACTGCCTAAGGGACCACGACCATCACTACGACCCGTTGGCTTGACCACGGATCATGAGAGGCCTCGTGGTCTTTCCTTAGCCCCATAGAGGCTTTTTATGATGAGGTGGGTCACTGATCAAGGGACCACATGCACCACCACGGGACGTGGTACCCTTGACAGTCCGTCCAAGTGGGCGTGACCCCTGGCAATAGGCTGCCTAGTCGAGGGATTTTTGGTAAATTCCTTTTTAAGTGATATTAAGTGAGGGTCATTTTATATGTGTTTTATACACCTATATATATATATATATATATATATTATTTTAAGTCATTAACCACCCCAACTAAGTCATTCTAAATCAAAACCCAAATCACTCCTCTCTAAAATATTTCTCTCTCTAAGAAAGACCTCAATTGAAGAAGAAGCTAGGGCTTGAAGCTAAGGTCAAGAACAAAGGTTGCATTGCTAAAGGCTTGTTCTAGGGCATTGATTAAGGTATGTTTAGCTCTTCATCTATGGGTTCTTCCACCCATAGAGCCCCCTTAGTAATCCCCTAATTGTAGATTAAAACCCCAAATTTTAACTAGGGACGTTCTTCTTACATTGTGGGTAGGATGTGGGTATGATTCCAATCTAGTGGATAATACCTAATTATGATTGATTTAGCTTTGTTTAGTGATATTATCATGAATTTATGTGATTTATATGGTAAACCCTAGTCTAAATTGATGAATGTGATATTTGTGGGTTTATGCCATTAGAGGTCAAATTGAAGGTTCAAAAGTGATTCTCTTAAATCAATTACTAGAGTAGTAATTGTTCAAGGTTAGGAACATATCATTGTGAATTGAACTAGAATTTATTGAATATGATAGGTCTTGACTTGTAAGATGGAATTGAGTCCCTATGATGAATTATGACTAAGAATCACCTAGTAATAAAGAATGTGATGAGAATTGCTTAAGATGAAGCTTATTGCTTGAATGTCTGTAATCTAGATATGAATAAGGTTAGAATGAAGTAAAGCTTTGAGAGTAAGGCTTGTAGTCATGAATGTTGAATCACTAGGGCTTTGAGAGTAGAGTCAATATGATGAATAGAAGTCTAATAGGTGCATTTGTGGTGAAAGGCATATACTCACCTAATCTACTTTATGAATGCTTGAAAGTATGAAGTGCTAGAATCACTTGAACATGGATTGGTTGTCAAGGACATCCTTTCATAAGATATGAATGTTAAGCAAGGCTTAACAAGTAAACATTGGGGTGTATACTTGGCTCCAAATGGATATTGAAGATGAGATGGAGTGTCACACAAGATAGGGTCCGGGCTCCAAGTAGAAAGGAGAACCACACCTAGTTGATATGAGAACTATCCAAGATAAAGAAGGAACTCTTACGTAGTAGAGTGTGGGTTTTCCCAAAGTTAGGTCTCATGAGATGGAAACCTTCACATAGTTGAGTTAAGGTTTCTAGTAGCAATCTCCATATCCAATGAACTTAGACATGTTTGAAGAAACATCTCATAGTGTTCTAAAACATAATTGAACTAAGACTTACTTAATGAAGTACCTTGTAGTGTTGAAGAGTATGAATGGACTTAGACGTGCTTAAAGTAGTATCTCATAGGGTTCATGTAGATGATGAACCTAGACATGCTAAAAGTAGTATCTCATAGGGTTCAATCTAATAATGAACTAAGATGTGCTTAAGAGAATACCTCATAGTGTTCTAAAGTTAAAGAGAGGAACTAGGTTCCAAATCAAGAAGTATGAGTATGAGGACCTAAAAGTGATACTTAGCATGAGTAGTATTATGGGATGCTATTTGTGCATGGCACAAGTATGACTTAGGGTCATTCAAGAAAAAGTTCTTATGAGTGATGCATTTTAAGATAGGGTTATGCTATAGTGGCCTTCCATGATATGTTTGACTAAAGGTGATAGTTCTCTTGTCTATATATAGTAAGCCAATAGTAAGACCAAAGTAGAGTGAGTATGACTAAGATGACTTCAAGGTTATTCTTAGTGCGAAGGGTAGTATGGGATGTCTTTCATACATTGCATAAGTGTGCTTTGAAGTCACTTAGAAGTATGGTGCCCTTATAGTAGAAAAGCTTAAGACTTAGACCATGTATATAGACTATGATTAAGATGACCAAAAAGGGATACTTGGCTTGGGTGGTATTATGGGATGCTATTCTTGCTTTGCATTTGTATACTTTTGAGGTTACTAGAGAATGGTGCTATTATGGTATAGATGACTAAGAGTAAACTATGCTTATATGAATGTGACTTAACTCCTATGCTTATTACTTATGTCTTATGTTGGCTTATGATTATATGATGCTTATGTTGGAGATTATGCTATGATTATGTTATTATCTCTTACGATTATGTCTTATGTTGACTAATCATTTTGAGATACTCTTATGATATTGTGCTAGCTTTTATACTTGGTACATTTTGCACTAATGAATATTGCCTACATTCTAACCAAATGTACGGTTTCGGAGATTGAGTTGCTTTGGAGGCTAGGTTGCTAAGGTGCAAGAAGAGTTGAAGAATTGGTGAGTCCTCATAGCTTCGAGGACAAATCCCTTATGTTTCCTTTATGTCATTTTCCTTATGTTTAGACATTTATGTGGGCTGCGTCCCAAGTCTTTTATTCAAGAGTTTTAATAGATGGTTTGAGACAAAGAGTTAGTAAAGACTTTCGTTTGTTTATGGAAAGTGTTTTCGATTGTATGTTTAAAATAAGTTGTAAATTCTCCCTTATTTTCTATGATCTTATGTTATGATTTTGCTAAGGGCTTGTATGCGACCCCTTCGGGGTCAAGTACGCCATGTTACGTCTAGGGGGTACCCTTGGATCGTGACAGATAAACATGAGAAAAGATCAAGAAATCACTGTCTGGGAACTAGTCCGCGACGCGGAGATTTATTTAAATATTTGGTCGCAAAATATTTTTTGAGGCAGAACGGTCCGTGACCGCTCCACTTTGCGAAGAAAAATTCTGCGAAACTGGGGGTAGGTCCGCGACGCGGACTAGGGCACTAGATTTGCCCGACTCTTTCCTTCTTCGTTTTCCAGCCCCAATTCGCCTAAACTCGGTTCTTTTTCCCAAATTCTCTTTAGATTCAGATACCCAGTAAATGTACCTAAGAACCTAACTCAAAACAACTCTAAATTCGACGCGATAATCTCAAGAACTCCTCAATTCAGCCCAATTCAAGAACGAAAACAAATTCATGAACACATATCAAGAACATCAAACTTTCCACCCTTTTTAGGATGAATTTTGCTGAACTAAACATGATTGGCGCGTGGGTGAACGAACCTAACGCTATGAAAGTCTCACATACCTCGTAGGGATCACCCCTTGACGAAATCCACAAGCGAGTCTTGAACGTTCTTGACTTTTCTTCTCCTTTCTCCTCTTTTCTCTTTTCTCCAAGCCCTAGCGTAACTTTAACTTTTCTAAACTGGTCTAATTCTGATTAGACCCCAAATAAGTTCTGAAAAACGAATTAAAATAAATGGGTAAGGAAAAGACTAAAATGCGCTTCCAAAATCCAGTTTACACTTTCCTTATTCGAACAACCCAACTTCCAATGGGTATATCTCACTCATACGAACTCGGAATCGCGCAAACTTGGCGGTGTTAGAAAGATAATTCCAAGATCCTTCCTACGGTATCTGGAAGCACACCTAACTCATCCTGATCCAGGAGTTATGGTCATTTGAAACCCAAACTTAACACAACTTAACAAATTTTCAGTTTTTTTTTCATTCTTTCCTAAAATGACTATTTTCAATTCTAACTCTTTCTAGTTCTTTCAATTAGCAGTAGAGTATAAATCGAGCAGGAGAAGGGGGTTGGTAAAAGCTAGATATAGAATTATTGGCAACACTGGAGACCAATGGACTGATCTGATCGGAGAAAATGCTGGAGCTCGTATTTTCAAAGTCCATGACCATATGTACTACATTGGTTGATTTGCTTATAAAGGGTGAATTAATAAAATTATTTTTTTATTTATGATTTCTTTAGTACCATACAAAATAAAAAGTGATCAACTAATATGGGATGGAGAGAGTAGCTTGGTATGAAGAAAATCTTGTTGGAAGCGTCACTCCAAAATGGGCTCTACAATGCGCAATTCAAATTTAATTGATGTTCCAATGTAGGCTCTGAACAGCAAGTTTGGAAAACCAAAAAACAAACCTAAGTTCAAAACTTTATATCCTTTGTTCGTTTTAATTTATTTTTCTCGAATTGGACTGAGCAAGACTTAAGTTTAAAAGGTAAAGAGAAAATTTTGAATTATATGATTTTACACTAATAAATATATATATATATATATATATATATATTCTTTTATCCATTCTAAGTGATATTGAACTTCTTTCAACATGTTTATAGTTTATATGCTACTAGCATGTACAGTAAATGAAAAATATTTTTAATCTTGTATTTGA
Source organism: Solanum acaule (assembly GCA_036250505.1). Lineage (NCBI taxonomy): Eukaryota > Viridiplantae > Streptophyta > Magnoliopsida > Solanales > Solanaceae > Solanum > Solanum acaule. The sequence continues at coordinate 1,362 of JAJOOR010020792.1, read as the reverse complement.
TCTTAAACATGTTTGGAATAAATGAATTGCCACATATGTAGAAGCTTTCTAAGTTTCTTAAGGACCGTTTGGCCAATATGGTATCATGATATGAAATCAAAGTTATTTGTTCTCCACTTAAGTAACTATTTCATCTAACTTTAATTCAATAAAAAAAAATTGAACATAAAGTGTAGTGTACTAGTCTTTAATATTACTCAACAATATCCCTTGGTGTGATCAGTTAAAGTGATTATATGTTTGTGAGAATAATAAATTTTATGTCGGTGAAAATAATAAATTTTAAAAAGTAATGATGTCATTATAAATTTTATTTACATATAAAATAAATGGTTAGTAGATATAAATGTAGGGTTGTTTTAACAAAATATAAACTTGTGGATCAATTTTTGTATTAAAAATATCTCAAATCATGATATGGAATTCCATATCATGGTTTTTGGAGAAGATAGAATCAGCGTAAAATCACTTGTCTAAACGTTGATTCCATTTCATATCGTAATATGGTATCACATGACCAAACGTCTACTAAAAGAAGTAATGGAACAAGTATTTCAAAGATTTTACCAGTATATAAAATACTGAAATCTTGTATTTGCAAATATGGTCGACAAACTTCAACTTCCAAATAATAATATTGTAAGTCACATGTGAAGAGCACGAAATAATCATTTGAGAAAACTTTGAATAAAGTAGACAAGATGATTTAAATTAATTATAGAGGGACGTCGCCTTTATGGACTTAATCTATTGTCTTTTGGTAAAGTGATAAAAGTGTCAAAACACATCTAAATTATTTCGTTTTATATCTAAACTATTAAGAGTGTGAGTTTCATACATAAATTACTTACTATGAGTTTGAAAAACACACATCAGTGATATGTGTAATACATTCTCTCTTTTATTTGCAAAAACTTTGTTTCATGAATAAAATATTTCACCTTGACAAAAATTAATAAACTATTAATACTAGTTAAAAACTAAAGACTAAAGTATTACTATCTTAATTTCTTTTAAAAAACAAAATAATATTCTATCCTACCCCATTTAACCCTCCGCTCCTAATTTATTTTTATTTTTTTTACTTTTTTTTTCGTTTTGTGTTAGATTTGTATAGATATTTAGGAAAATATTTTTTTCTATTTACGTACCGAATATAATCAAAATAAAATTTATTTTAAAAAAGTCTTGCAGGAGGTAAAAAAATACTTTTCTAAAAAATAAATATCTAATACAAAACGAGAAAAAAATGGAAGCGTAGGGTTATGTGGAGTGGGCTAGAATTATTTTTTAAAAATAAAAATTAATATAATATCTAAATTATTATTTGATGGGATGGGGGTGGGGGGGGGGGGGAGGGTG
>JAJOOR010020791.1:0-17108 GCA_036250505.1 Solanum acaule | reverse complement strand
TTTCGAATTGGTTTAGTTCCTCTTCCATGGCTATTATCCAGTCTGCATCTTGAAGGGCTTCACTGATCTTCTTTGGTTCTATCATGGACAAGAATGCATTAAAGGCACAATGATTTTTCATACCTGATCTGGTGGTTATTCCAGAAGTGAGATCAGTGAGTATATTGTCCAAAGGATGTGATCCTTGATATTTGTAGTCTTTTAGGGCTAGATTTGGAGTTTCTGTATCTTGACCATTAGTTGGCTCTGTTTGTTCTTCTTCAGGCACCTTTTCTAAGTTCTCTTCATGATCGTTAAAAGTGTGAATGTTGATTTCATCATTTTCATAGAGGAGACCTGTTTCTTTTTCCTGTTCCTTTGCATTATCAGTGGATGCCTCTGAGATTTCCTCATCTTCTTGCAAGTTTTGGTTTGACATAGTATTGTACTCATCAAATACAACATGTACACTCTCTTCTACACACAATGTTTGTTTGTTCAGTACCCTATAGGCTTTGCTATGTGTGGAATATCCTAGAAAAATCCCCTCATCGCTTCGTGCATCAAATTTTCCTAACATGTTTTTTCCATTATTATGAATGAAACATTTACACCCAAAAATTCTTAGATGCGAGATGTTGGGTTTTCTGCCTTTTAATAGCTCATAAGGGGTTTTATCTAGCAAGGGTAGCAACATACATCTATTTATGGTGTAGCATGCAACATTTATAACTTCAACCCATAATTGGTTTGTGACTTTGCAATCATCATTGTTCTAGCCATTTCCTGGAGGGTTCTATTTTTTCTTTCAACTACGCTATTCTGTTGTGGGGTTCTAGGAGCAGAGAAATTATGATCAACTCCATGAGAGTCACAGTACTGAGCAAATTTTGAATTTTCAAATTTAATACCACGATCAGACCTGATTGATGTCAATTGTTTATCAAATTTATTTTGGAATTTTCTTATAAGGGAGCAAAAAGCTTCAAATGCATCATCTTTAGAGGTTAGAAATAGTGTCCAAGTATACCTAGAATAGTCATCAACCAGAACAAACATATATCTTTTCCCTCCCCTGTTTGACTCTCATGGGACCACATAAATCCATGTGTATTAGTTCAAGGGATCTAGTTGAACTTATAACCTGTTTTGGTTTAAAAGATGATTTCACTTGCTTTCCCTGAGCACATGCTTCACAAACTCTTGCCTCTTTGAATTTTGTTTTAGGCAGTCCTATAACTAGTTCATTAGAGATGAGTTTATTTAGTTGTACATGGCTAGCATGACCTAGACGTTTGTGCCATAGCAAAGGATCCTTGTCAATCACACTCAAGTAGACTAAGTTTTCATCGGATATCTTGGATGTATCTACTGTATATACGTGTTAATCTCTATTTCCTGTTAGAACAACCTTCTTTGTTTTGAGATTAGTAACTTTAACATCAGTTGATGAGAAGATTACCTCATTTCCTTTATCACATAATTGAGATATACTTAGCAAGTTGTGTTTCAAACCTTCTACATGATATACTTTGTCAATTGAGTGTTCATCTGATCTGCCTATCTTTCCAATGCCTTTAATTTGACCCTTTTTTCCACCACCAAATGCTACCATTCCACCTTTTCCTTCTTCAAGTGAGAGAAACATTGCTTTGTCTCCAGTCATGTGTCTTGAGCAAGCACTATCCATGTACCAATGTTGCTTGCTTCCTCTCACTTCTTCCTGAAAACGAATTAAAGGTTAGTTTTAGGAACCCAGATCAACTTGGGTCCTTTGTTTTGATCAAAAGGATGAATAAGATCTCTGTTTATCCAGTTTGGAAGTCTTTTTTTGTTTAGAAGGTGTATGTTCCTTAGGTGTGTGTTAGTTCTGGTTCTTTGACAATTAGGTCTGGAGTGACCAGTTTTACCACAGAGACTACAAAATAGAGGAATTTCATTTTGAGATTTCTCATAACCTATTCCAACCTTAATGTTTCGAGTATTGTTACCCAGATGTGTGACTATCATGGATGATCTTGTCTATTTATTTGCTCTTTCTAGATCAGTTTTTATCCTAGACAATTCAAGATTCATTCTCTTAGATTTTTTCTTTTTCCAATCTTAAGTCGATTTTGAGTTTATTGACTTCATGTTCATACTTGGGTTGATCACACGCCTTTTCTTTACCAAGAATTTTCAGTTTTATATTTTCAGACTTTAGTGCTAGATTGCAGGTTTCAAGTTGCTGAATTTTCTGCAATAATTGCTTGGTTTTCTCCTATAGTTCACTATTGAGTTTTTTGAGATCGATATACTCAAACTTTAAACTAGTCATGGAGGCAAGCAATTGATTCTTGGTTTTAACTAGTTCTTGAATTGTTTCTATAGATGTGAGCGTTAAAAAGGATAATATTTTCTTAGAAAACTTTGTTAGCTTATCTTTAAGATCAAAGAGATTTACCTCCATTCCTTCCGAGTCTAATTCAGGTTCAGGTTCTGATTCTTCTATGGCCATTAAGGCAATGTCATTAGCATCTTTTTCATACATGTCCGAACCTGTTCCCCAAGCTGCATACATCGCTTGTTCCTTCTCTTTGTTTTTCTTTTGCTTAAAAGTTCCCTCTTCTCTTTTTTAGTCCTTTCCTTTCTCCATTCTACTTCCCACATAGGGCAGTCCTTAATCTGATGATTAGTTTTGCCACACTTAAAGCATCCTCCACTTTGTGATTTCTCTGTAATCTTTTCCTTAGTGGGTGGTGACTTTTTTCCAGAATTCATTCCCCTTTTGAAGAGTTTCTTGAAGTTTCTGCTAATCAGTGCTAAATCCTCATCATCTATATCTGATTCACCACTTTCAGTTGCTTTGAGTCCAAGATTTTTCTCTTTGTTTCCTTCACCTCTTTTATCAACATTCATCTCATATGTTTTGAGATTTCGTACCAGTTCATCTAGAGTCATATTTGTTAAATCTTTGGCTTCTCTGATTGCAGTAACTTTTATTTTCCATGATCTAGGCAAGGTCCTAAGCACTTTGTCTACCTGTTCCTCAGTGGTGTAAATTTTCCCCAAGGAAATTAACTCGTTTACCACATTAGTGAATCTGGTGATCATATCTTGAAGTGATTCTCTAGATTTCATCTTGAAGGCTTCATATTCAGTGCATAGCCTGGCAATTCTAAATTTTTGAACTTGAGTTGTGCCTTCATGAGCGTTCTGTAAGGTGTCCCATATTTGTTTCGCGGAGGTACAACTTGAGATGCGATTAAACTCATCAGGTCCTAGTCCACATACAAGAATGCATTTGGCTTTTGCATTCTTTCCTAGCATCTTGTAGTCAGCTTCTCCGTATTTTTCTTTAGGTTTTGGTATAGTGTTTCCTTCATTATTCGTAACAGTAGGAGTTAGCGGTCCATCAGTGATTCTAACCCATAGTTCATAGTCTTCGGCTTGAATAAAGTCTTCCATCCTTGTCTTCCACCATGAGTAGTATTGTCCATTGAATAATGGTGGCATGTTGATGTGCTGTCCCTGACCATGTCCAAGAGGAGGTGCAGAACTCATGATAATCTGATCTTAAGCTATTAGACTTTTGTTAAGATGACCTGCTTTGATACCACTTGTTGGAATTCTACCCTCCTGAATTCTATAAAGGAACACGTACTCACTACTTGTTCCTCTTTATTTGAAGCTTAATAATAAACAATTTCGTATAACATCTTGCTTAACACTTTGTATTATTTATAACACCTTCAAATAACACAATGATTACAACGCTATGTAACCTAAGGAATTATAAACTCTAATTCCCAACTACCCAAGACAAAAAACCCTAGGTTTAAGTCTTCTATCGTTCTTCAAGTTATTCAAACTTGTCAAACGAAACCTACTCACAAACACTTGATTGTTTTCAAAAACTCTTGACTACAATCGTACAATATTTCTCTCAACTCGCAGCACTCCTCAAAATAAAAATCAAAACTCTCACAAAAACTCTTGATCGTGTTTTGATATTACTCTCAATGTAAGTGCACAATTTTTTTGATGAAAATAATGCCCTATTTATAGATCAGAACTCCAGCAAGTCCTTGTTCGACTCAACTTTGTCTTTGCCACTACAAAGCCTTGTTGAACTCAACTTGGACTCCTATTTTTCTTTGCCTCTATAAAGCTTCTTAAAATCAAATTTGACTCAAACTCCTTGTTGTGTTAGGACTCCTGTTTGTACTCTACTTCTTTCACAGAAAAACTTATGCGTAGTAGTTTTCCTACTTTATGTAGTTTTCCTTAATTGATTAAGAAAACTTCCTTAACCGTGAACTTCTTCAATACGTTTTTGACAAAGCACTTTGTATCACGTATGCATGACCTGTTCTATTCACTTTGCCATTCTTCAAAACTTAGAGGCTTTAATAGGGACAATTGAATGCACCAAAATAGGAACTTTCAATCATGGAGAGCTCAATAAGATCGAGCCCAAGATGATCTATATTTCAAGGAAGATTGAAGAAGATGATTTCATTCATTGAGAGCTTAATTTATCTGTTTCGCATATTTACTTGAAAATGATGTTATGCCAATGTTGACATATGCATTTGATCAAGTATAGTTTCTATTTTACTATGAAAATCAGCTAAATCCACATCTTATTTTATCATATTGTTAAATTTTTCTACTATTTGAAAACATTACTCAAATTCTTACTTTACGCAATGCATTGGTCGGATACATCACTTTATGCGATGTATTACGTGTTGAGTGATGTAATCAAAATTGAGACGTTATATATCAAGATGTTTAGGGATGTAGCCGAAATTAGAACGCAATGTAGCAGGACGTTGAAGGATGTATCCGAACTCGAGACGCTATGTATCGAGACATTTTTGGATGAACTTGGATTCTACCAAATTTAAGATTTTTTTGTAATTTGCAAAAGAGTAAGATATGATGCAGTTTGCTTCTAACACTATGAGATTTGTGCAAAATTTTCAAAGAATTTACATCAAATTTAAGTACGTTGGGCCGTGCTTAGCATGGCCAATACCCATCTAGTTTCTATTATATTGTATAGAAATACCAAGTGGAGGCCGACCAATGGCAAAAAGTGATATTAAATCAAATATACAAGGGCAAGTTATAACTACTATACTAAAAATTGTTGATATTCGTGCACTCATGCTCAAACCAAGGCTCTATTTTTTTTACACTCTAGAAGCATCTACATCTTTCTCCACTCATCACTCTTCCAATGAAAATAAATAAATATCTCATTTGCATCAATCTTCATCAGTTTTCTTAGATTTTCAAGACTAATGGGTTGAGACATTGAGTGTTTCCAGGTATGTTTATTCGCATTTTTGCTTAAATCTCTTCGGTTAACTTCAAAATTTCAAAAAAAATATTCTTGCTCTTAATCAGTCCTTTTAGCATTATCTTTACTTTTCAAATATTCAAATATTTTCACTTTCTTAATTGGATATTACAACCCTAAAACTTTTCGACCTCTTCTTTATTATGTGTTTTGTTTTTTTTTTCTCCAGAAATTTGTGTCTTCTGGTGCTTTTATCCTTAAGCTTTCTATATGGTCAAATCAAATGTTTATTAGACACTAAAATATCAATGTTCATCAAGAAGTTGTACATGTAATTTTTTTCTCTTCTTCGATCAGATTGAAGAGTTGGGAGGCTTAGATTGATACTTTTCTAATTATAAATTAATGAAGGGATCATACTATGTTGAAACATAATTTTGCCATATAGTAACCGTATTTGGGTTCTAAGTATTCTCGAGTTTCATTAGTCATCTTACTCTTCCTGTCTGTTTGCACCATTTGATCGATGAAGTTTTGTACCCCTTTATTTCTTTCACGGTTTAAATTATTTTCGTTTGATTCTAGACAATTCTAACCTTTATAGCATGCACTAAGTTGTGATCGCATTCACAACGACACAATCATCTGATGCTTTTACTACAGATCTCCCAAGTCATTTTTCCTATTTGATTGAACATATAGTAAATAGAACATAGGCATGTTGATAATCACCAATTATAGAAATTATATTCACTTATTATAGAGGTAGGCATTGCAAAATGCGAATCAAAGAAAATGGTTTTCAAAATTTTGAGGCCTTTTCAGGATTTGATATAGAAATTATTTCCAAATATAACGAAAAGAAGATGATTTCAACAAGTATCAAATATGATATAGATCTTAGAAAAATTGACAAAATTGTCGACAACAAGTAGAACAATCATATAATATAAGTTGTATAAAGAATGTCAAAAATTGATTAACCGTTTCAACTGTCCTTTATATTTCAATGTCTTCATTCTTTGACAAATTTTTCCAATAATTTTGATAAGAATGACATTTTGATACTCTAACGGGAAGCATGTATGGAAAAATCTTAAATTCCTTTTATTGGAACTAACTCTAATCGTGATATTGACTCTATTATGATACTTGTATATGGTACATTCTTATAGCTCTCCGTAGTTCTGAATATTGCTAAATTTACTACAAGTAAAAGTTTGAACAAAGTGAGAAGAATTAAGTCTGATTACACCAACATCGAACATAATATAACCTGTCTTATCCCTCTTATTTCAAGCTATGCGAATAAAAGTATGGAAAACAAAAAAATAATAACACTTCACATTAGTTTGAAAGGTTTTCTTGGTGGTAATAGAGGTCCTTAATGTGATCGAAAACTCACGTACCAGTCCTCAATTTCTATGAACTTTTTAAATATGAATTCTTCCCATTCCCCTAATCTTTTCACTTTAATGTTCAATAATTTGATTTTTAATTGTGTCTTACGATTATATTGGTCTTCGTTTGCAAATAATATTGGATTTTTGTCATTAATTAATAGTCTTTTTCAACCTGATTTGAAATATCTTTTGGTCTATTGACTCAGTTTACCATCTTGACATTACCATCTTGACATAATACAAATATCAGAAGGTAGGAACACATTTTCATTTAGTTGGTTCCCAATAAAGGATCATTTTCATTTGGAAATTTTTTATTTGATTGAAATGAGAAAGAAGTTGTCTTGACTAGCTTCTTTTCATACTTCTTGGTTGTTGGACATAAAAGCAACAAGATTACACATTAATCTACTTTGAAATATATGGCAGACACTTTTGAGATAATAATGCTCCCTAATAAATATTATTTAAAGTTGATACTGCCAAAAGCTCCTCAAGATCTACGACACAATCCATTCAAGTTTCTTCCTTCTTTTATGTTGATTTTGCAAGTGTCCTATAAGATAGGATTTGATGCAGAAGTCCCATATAGCATCTTGAGATAATTCAGTACATTTTGAAGTCTTACAATTGTATATCTACTTTGTTGATTTACAATTGTATCTATGGTAAGTGTCTTTTCTTCTTTGGATTTCATTTTTTCCATCTTCAGGTTTCATTCATCTTTCTCATAAAATGGATATTTCTTCATATCTACAAAGAAGGCCAGAAATTTTATATGTTTTTGCGCAATAGTATGTAAGATGATGGTGAAATATAAGGTAAGTCTCTATTTTGGATAAACAATTTTTCGCTTTGGTTCTCTGATTCATTTTTTTATTTTGTTTTTTTTATGCTTTTGTTGGGTTGTTGTTGGTGTTGATTATGAATTGCTGACTTCTTCTCATTTTTGAGTATCTTCATTTGAGATTATTGATATGCCATTTACATTCTGCATTAGGAATCTCTTTGCGTTTTTTTCTTTTATTTTTCAGTTCAACATTTATGATTTTATACTAATAATTGATTTTTCCTCTTTCTTCATATTTTTTAGGGTGGATTTTGAGCAGAGGAAAGTAAATGTTAGCTGTATAAATAGGAGGGAATATGTGGCTTTTCTTTACTGCATTTTTGGTATGTGATTTTGTAAGAGCTTCCTTATTCTCTCTTTGATTTTCATTCTTGGATTCTTTTTTATAATTGCTATTTCTGACCTCTTAGGCGCTCTATATCTTACCATGTACTTTTGTCGATTCTTTTGCTTTATGTTCCTTCAATTTTGGAAGATCCATTTTGTTGTTATGAAAAAGTTACTAATTTATTGTTTGAATATCTCTGTTTGCTCTTTTTTCATTCTCTTTAATTTGTTTTTAGAAATTGCAGTCGAATGAAGCAACATGAATAATAAAAAACCATTAGGAAATCCTACCTCCATTGCATCACACTGATGACGATAAAGGTGGAATCCATCCATTGAAAGAACAATAGTAACTTCTGGATTTTCAACTTGAGAATCAAATCAAAGGAATAAGACTTTTGGGGCCATAACTTATTATTGACTCTCTTAGCTACTTCAAATTCAATAGTGCTCTTTTTAGCACCTCATGGAATTGGCCAACATACCATTTTAGTCAAGTGATTGTTGTTGATAATAGAAGTTGGTAGTTATTAAAAAAAAATCCATGAAACACAAACAATGGGAAGAGATCGAAGATGATAGAAGTAATAATATCAAAATAAAAAAAAATGAAACTCAATGTTCATAAGAGGAAAATTATGCACGTTTGAGTCAATGAGTAGTTGTTTATAGCCACAAACATCTTAATCACTGAATTAAGATACACAATTCTACTCATTTAAATGGTTCAATGCATGTTATTTTATATAGACTCAAAGATGTGTTTTATATTATTTATATTGACGCAACTTCTAATTTTGAAACTCAGATATGCATATTTTAAGTATGGAAATTGACTCATCTACTAATTTAGTGACTATGATATTTATGTATATTTACTCTCTACTATTAACAACTAATCGAGACATACATTATCGTTGTCGCTACTTGGGGGTATATCTTATGCCTTTTGAGGGAGGGAGATGCATGTGCACCTGTTAACTTCGATTTTTTTTTTTTGTATATATGTGCATATGCCTTTCAAGTCGTAAGGCCATTTTCATAAATTTAACTATAAAATAAGTTACAAAGTGTCTTATATTGATTCACGAATGAAAATTTTACAGTAAGTAGGTAGGAGAGCATACTATTAGATTGGATGTTTATTTCTTTGATTCCTAACTTTTATATTGCATAATTGATCTAAATGAAGATTTTTCAAGGACAAATGAAAATAGGTTTGACAACTCTAGATTACAATCGATTAATTTAAACAAGAAAAATATGGCAAGCTTCTTAATTGGCATAAGTTTGTCTTTTTCTTATCTAATTTAGTAGTTGATACACATTTATTATGATTTGCGAAGAGTAAAGAAGTTTGAATGACCATATACTTTTGTAATGTGGTTGTTAAATGCGAACTTTTTCACTCATTACATAGTAATGATCTAAATTTGTCGAAATGACTGGTGCTGCTCTTTGATTGCACCAACAAGGTGACAAAGTGAGTGCTAATATCTCTTTATGATTAATATTATCGTGATCCGAGGCAGTGTTGAGATTAATATTTCCATGTCACAAAGATAGGTAAGAATAATGTAGTTTAATTTTCTTCCTACTCAATTTTTCACGGTATTGCTACTGCAAGCATTAATTTAATATAAGTAAAATAGGTGGAATATATATACTACTCATATTGCCATTATCGATATATGTATGTGATATACTAATAGACAAATCAACTTCAAATGAACAAAGATAGAATATGTGGTTCGCTTGGTTTGAAGAAACTATTCAAGCTGAAATCACATTATGATAGGTCCAATCTATAAAAGGCATAAATCACTTATATGCAACAAGTAGTTTCATCCATAATATTAATCATAATTTTTTATATTGATTGGAAGTAAAATCAGGACCGACAGCCAGAATTAAAAGGAAAAAAAAGGTTTAGTAGACTGCGTTAAGAGATATTGAAAAAGTAATTTCTAATTGCATGTTGCATAGAAATTAAATGTTGTGTCTCCATGAAAAAAAACGAGATATTGAAGAAGAGAGAGAAGAGTAAGATCAGTCACAGTTATAAATATTACTTTATAAGTTTATCTACCACGAAGAAGAGAAACAAGTAAGCTTTGTTTTGTTGAATAATGAGTAAATAATTCTTTAGACCATTGTTCAATATGGGGAAATTTAATTTCTAAACTATATTCACAATCCTCTGCTTTGTCGGGTGTGAATGGGGCATTTCCTTTAATTCCAAGTAATGAAGGTGGTAATGTAATACAAGCCAGACTCTTGTGAAATTGACAAAATTTGTTTTGTCATTAATTTAATTCACCTTGCATAACACAAATTCTTGGACAAAAAAAATAGTTTTCAAAATAATTTGTTTGGAATATACATTAAGTTTGCATTTTATTTAGATGCTTATAATTGATACATTGTTTGTCATAACTAATATTCTAACAGAAATATCACTTTTAGATGCTTAGGACTATTGATTTAGTCAGATACTTGGTGTCATTTCCCGCCATTGTCCATATGTTGAGCCTGTTGTGGTGATAGTGGAACAGAGTTTACACGGTAATGTAGTAAAAAGGCTTTCAATTTATACTACAAAGTTATTTTGATAACCTTTTACACTTCTCACATGTGTGGAATATCCTTTAAACAGTAATGTCAAAGACAGTTATGGCAATAAATTTAAATTGAACAGCTGATAAAGTTTTCAATTGTTCTTGTTGGTTGCTTCTAATAGAGTTAATTATTTTTGCAGCAGGTTTTTGGTGCTTCTTTCAGACATCAAATCATAAATCTCCTGAAGTTGTGATTTTTTTCACTACTCAATTAGTTCAAGCAAGTGAATAAGCATATTTAGACCAAACAACAATCAAAACGTAGAATATAGAAAACATGTATGATGGAGTTGAATTACCTATTTATTTGCCCTTGTATACGATAATTCAGTCACACAATAAGAGTAGTTACTTAATTGCTAGCAAAGGATGATGTAGTCTGATTTATAGGTAGTCTTTTATGTTTAGCACTTTTACCAAGGCTAGACTTGAGCTTTTGTGTTCGTAAAATTGTGGTTGTTCTATGGTATGTATTCATGTTTATAGTTTAGATGGTAAATCCATCTAAAGATTAGAAGGATGGAATTAAATTTGAATTTGAAATGTGGGGCCCGTGTTAGCACGGGCCATATCTATCTAGTAATAATTTCTATGATATAGAAATGTGAAGAGAAGGACGACCACTGGCAATATTGTAAATATGTTCATTTTAAAGGGCAAATGGTTCAAGAAAACCACAAGTTAGCCTTTCTTTCATTCAAGATATTTTGTACTTTTTTTAATTACGTGGCTGCCTCAGATCCACAAATTAGAAAATTACTAAACACCAAATCTAGGCAAACCAATGGCACTTTAGAAAAAATCATTACTATGTAAGGGTAAAATAGTAATTTCATCGTATATAACCTCCAAATCTCCCGCTCTCTCTTGCAAAGGAGGCAGGAACTTCCATTAAGATCTTATTCAGCACACTCTCTTAAATTTCCTCTCTTTCACAACAATCTTTTTGTTAAAAATCCACTCTTTCCGTTCAACCAATCAAAGGTATGTTTTTCTTTTAAATTTCTATATGTTACTTTTCCTTCAAAGCTTACAACACATCTGCATTCGATGGTTTTCTTTTTTACTCCATAAAAGGGAAAACGATTTTAAAAAATCAATCTCAATTCGCAATGTATTGTTAATGAAAATCCATAAGAATTATCCAACTTTCTTTGTATCTAGATTTTTATTTTTATTTATTTATTTTGTTTTTTAATAAAAATTTTTTGATTACTTTGTAGTTTGTTCAATGAAACGATAAATTGCCTAATTTTTTTTAGGTAAATCATAATTATAATTAATATATAGGATGAAATGAGATGTACAATAGGTAAAATAAATATTTGTTATTTAAGGAAAATTGTTGTTAAGAAAGAGTGAAAGGAAAACAAAAATGAGAAAAGGATACACTCTTTTATAGCAGATCTAGAATGATCTTTAAAGTATGGTTATCATTATTGTACACAGATCTGGAACTACTATCTTTAAGAATATGATACGTTTATTTAATTTTATTGTACTTGTTCCCTAATTTCTCTCCATGTGGTGAAATATCAAACACAAGTACAAAAATATCTCTCTCTAGAAATTTCTATTCATGCTTTAAATAAACATGGTAGGTACCACCTGCTATCAAAGAGCTCATCTTTTGGCTTGTCAAGTTGTAGGTTCTAACTGCGTTTGTTGTTTGGGTTATTTGTAAACTTTTTTTTTATTCTTCTCTTGAATTTGATAAATTCTCTCTAAATTCTACGACATTCAACTTCTTTATCATTTTCTAAATTCTTCTAATCTATATAATAGATGAATTTTTTATTTTTTTTATTTTTTTGTGTATCAAATTTCGATCTTTGAATGATGTTCGTATGAATTGCTGCATTTCTTGATATAATTGGTTGTTTACAAGTTATTGTTAGTCTTTGACTGTACAAAAGTTATTCATTTTGTTATGGAGTTTGAACTCGTGTATATAGAGATGAATTTGGTAGAAGGCGTAGAGGAGAGTTCCTCACCGTTGAGGAGTTTTGGGAGTTGTGTAGTGTATGATATAAAAAACGATGTGTATAACCATCTTGTAGAGATTGGAAATGCTTAGGTAGTTTCCACTACTACCAATATAAAAATTATGGACTCTTCTTTTGAGTACGATATTGAAAAATAAAATCGACAGAATATTCGAATATGTAGCAAATTTGCTCTGTTTCCTCATGAGTACTCTTTTTGATGACCGATTTAGCACATGGAAAAAGAAATTCCAGCCATAAATGCAAAACTTTTCATTCTAGAATGTAAAAGTTCCTAAAATCTATTTGAATTTGGAAAGAGATCACCTATGAAAACTCAAAGTGTTATTACTCATGAAAATTTTCTAGATTTATAAAAAAATATCAGTTTCAATCTGCCTATTTACTGTTGCTTCTCCTAACAGGTAGTAATTTTTTTCTTTACTTTGGAGCATACTTGTAGTTATGAATTAATTAGTAGCTATCGAAGATGAGATGTTCCTACTTTGTTCCTCAAAGTGATATTAGTGTGTTGAAAATATGATAACCGCAAAATTGACATACGTATAAAATTGTATGCTTGTGTTAGCATAGGACAACTTACGTTGTTTACTTTCTTTGAAACTGAGTTGTTTAACTAAGATGTATATGTTGCGTATCCTGGGGCCTTTCTTGGGAAGCTGTTGAAATAAGCGGGTGACACTAATCCTCTGTTACGTCTTTCCACATGATTATCATGTATTTGCTCAATTTTTTTTATATAGCTCCGTATTTTCATTTAATCGACAACATATCTCCTTGATGTGATGCAGTGGAGACAAAGCTTGTGCCGGTGAAAAGCTCGATCATACAATGTGACATATATAGCTGAATTTGGATAACCCACACCAATCTCATATACTAGGCCGCCACAACAAAGTTTTGATTTTTTTAGTGTACAATGATTGTGAATTGTGTCTCTGTGCCTATGGTGTGGCATGTAAAACTGCATTGGTATGTTGAAAATATATATTTATACAACAGCATACATGATCATCCTTAGTTTATCCTTCTGTGTGGAAGGAAGGAAAAAACTCTCTTATATGATCCATATTGGTAGAGCTAGATATTTCTATTATATAGAAAGGTGAAAAGAGGACGACCAAGAGCATTTTTGTCAACCAAAAAACAATTTCAAGCTTAGTTTAATTGTACGTTGTGCATAAAGTATTAAAATTTCCAGAAAAATCAACCAAAATTTATGTAATTCCCAATGTATCCACCACTAAGTCAATACTTGTGGATTCTAATGGCCACACGTGTACCAATACATTAGGAGGAGTAAAAGAAATCATTGCAAAGTTACATGGACCCCATTTATTGATTTACTTCAAAAGCCTGTATAATCAAGCTGATACATTTTTTAAATAATTCTTTTTTATTTTTGAATGTAGAATTTTGAATGAGATTTTTTCATACCAAAAATTCAAATTTGAGGGCTTTAAATCATTTCCATTCTTAGTGTGGTTTGGTCATGAAAAAAATATTGTTTATTTTATTTAAAAAATTTATAGTTGAAGTCATGTTTGGTTAAATTTTATGCAAAAAATATTTCGAATTTAAATATACTTTTTCTAATGGCATAATACATAAATATGTCATTTAATTTGGTTTCATCTAACATATATGTCTTTCAATTTTAGATGTTCATAAGTAGACACATAATCTTGTATAAAATTGAACAAGTTGACACTTGTGTTCTACTTGACGTCCTACATGACTATATAATTCACATCCTATGTGACATTTTATGTGGCTCCTACGTGTGTTATTCCCCGTAGGACGCGTGTTTCTGCTTCTTCAACTTTATAAAATTTTAAGTGCTTACTTGTGCACACCCTAAGTTGAATGTCATAGATGTCAGACAAAGTCAAGTTAAAAGATATATTTATATATTAAGTTTTTCTAAATATGGTTTATATTCCTCAGTTTCTAAAAATTACTTGACTAATTTACCTGAGACATACAACCAAATTGCACTAAATAAAATAATATCTCAAAATAGATAGTTGTATAATGTGATAGATTAGATCTCATATAAGAACTACCACATACTTTTACAAAAAAAAAAAAATCACTTTATTTAAATTTTTTGAAGTTGAACTTGTGTTAAGCTATTGATTTTGCAAATAATATTTGATTATTTGAATGTGTTTTTTTTTTTTAAAATGGGGTCATTTTTATAAGAATAAATAATTTGTGATAAAATTTTAAAAAGGATAATATAGTTAGGGGCCATTTGGTTATTGGTTAGAGTTATGCAAATATTAGTTATGCATGGTTTAGTTATGCAGAATTTAGTTATGTGGTATTAGTTATGTTGGTATTAGTTATGCAAGTATTAGTTATGTAGGTATTACTTAGTTATGTAGAGATTACAACAATACATAAACTATTAATTACTGAATATATTATTTATAGTTAATAAGCAAGCAAATAGTATAATATCCCAAAAAAAAAAAAAAAGAAATTTTCTCTATACTTGAGTGGAATTTCTGTTTTTTCTCTCTCTAAAAACATAACTCTTTATGTGTTTTGAGATTATTACTCAAAAATCTTTCTCTTAAAAGAGATGGTACTGAAACTGCTCAAAACTCTTTTGGAGATCTTAGTTTCCTCTCATCTTAAATGTAAAAACATTTACTCTTGGGAATACTTAGTTCCAATATATCATTTTAAAAAAAATGAACTCAGTTCTACTCTTCCTCAACTCATATGCTCAAGTCTTAAAACAAATTTTAAAAAAGTTTGCAAAAGACTTCTTAAAATAGGGTTCATGCTGAATTATGGATGTGAATAACTCAATTCAAGGACTCAATGATACCTCTCATCTCAAGACTATTCGACTCATAGGGTTCATGTGGAATTATGGGCATAAACTGCTCAACTCAAGGACCTTCATGGGTAACATGTAGTAGCCCCATGATTAGGAATATAATCCCTAAATGATTAGGAACTCAATACTCAAGACTTGGAACTTGAAGGTACTCCTCCTCTCAAAGATACTCAACTTATGAAGTTCATGCGAAATTTATGGGGATAAACGACTCGACTCGAGGGTCTAAATAACAATATGGAATTCATGTATATGATTCTTCTCATTCTCATACTTACTTCCTCAAAACTTAGCTCAAATCAATAGTTGATCTCAAAGGATTCACAATTGAACTCAAAGACTTTCTTGAACTCTACTCTTAGCTCTTTCTTGAATGTAAATTTTGAATTATGAATTCAAGAGTTATGATTGATGATAGTGTAGACTCATGAATACATTTTCATCATTCTCATACTCACTTACTCGAGTCTTGAAACAAGTTATTAGAAATTATAGAAGACTCCTCAAAATACTCAAAGGGACTTTCTCAAAAGACTCGAAAGAACTCTCAAGACTTAACTCTTAGCTCTAACTTGAATTTGAATTATGAAATATGAATTCAAGGTTATTTTTTGTGGTAGGAAAGATATCGTAATGATTAAATGAGTTTTAGATAGTTAATCATTCGAAAAGGTCAAGAAAACACTGTTTGGGAGCAAGTTCGCAACGTGGAAATGCATTTTAATATTTGGTTGCAAAATAATATATTTAAGATTGTAATATTGGGCCCGTTAACGGGCCCTTTCATATCTAGTAATAATATCTAGAAAAGCCATCCCTAGTAATAATATCTAGAAAAGCCATCCCTAGGACGACCACCGACACTTTAGTAAATTTGGTTTCATATAAGGGCAAAATGGTTATTATGTCTTGGCTATTAGAATGAAACTCTAGAAGGACCAACCATGTCTGTTCTCTTTTACTGAAATTTTTTATGGTCTATGAGGTAATAGTTGTATGAGGGATTTTAGAGTAATTTCCTTAAATAGTCACTCATGTTTGAAAAATTATCTAAGAATATCACTTATGTTTGTTTTAAGAGTACAATATCACTTAACTATGCTTATTTTCCTTAAAATATACTTGACACAAAAAATACATTATCTCTCTCCTACTAGAATGCCATGTTGGTCATAATCCAGAGCAAAGCACGAACGACCAACTAAAAATCCAAAAATAACATACAAATTATTCTGAAACAAAAGAAAAGTGAGATGTCAAAAATTGAAAATTAAAAGTGATGAATGAAAGAAACAAATAGAAATAGAAAGAATCACCGTGTGAAGAACAGAGGGAAGAAGAAGTCAAAATTGAAGTAAAAAGAAAGCAAATATGCCAAAGGAAACACGTGTAACCTTAAAAAAGAAAAATAAAGAGCTGCATATTGAGAGCAATACACGTGTTAAGCAGATTGTCAATTTATAGTACAATTAGGAGTGGCAAATGAGCGAGTTGAGTCGAATATGAGTCGATAAAAAAATGAGTTAAGTAAAGATGGATAAGTTACCCGATCGATTCACATTTTAAATGAATAAAAATGAGTTTCCCAGTGGATAATATGGGTATCTATATTATAATAAAAATCTTGTTAAAAGCTTTAACAAAGAATAAAATAAAATACCTGCCCCCATTATCCCCAAAAAATGTAAAAAAAATTACCACCCCACCCCTATCAAGCCCCACGCCCACCCTTACCACCCCCCACCTCATCCCAAAAAAAAAAATTTAACAAAATTTTAAAT
>JAJOOR010020790.1:0-13640 GCA_036250505.1 Solanum acaule | reverse complement strand
AATCATAGTTCCTTTCTTGCTCAAATGTGAAAACATTTATAAACTTCTTTGGGAATACTTAGTTCCCTAATAACTTTTGAGAAATGAACTCAACTCTTTACTCTTTACTTTACTTGAAACTTGAGCCTTAAAACGAAGTTTAAACGTTTAATAAAGACTCTTGAAAAACTTTAAGAAAACTTTGCTTTGACTTGCTTCTTAACTTCTAGACTTGACTCTTAACTTCTTTGACTTTGATCTTAGCTTTCCTTGAATTGGATTATGGATTCAAGGTCATGATCTCATGTTTATGGATGATTTCATGATGTTTAGATGTACTTTAGAGTGTTAGAATCGATTAGGAAACATAGGTACATCACTTAGGAACAAGAACTAAAAGGTGGGGAACGAATGGGGAGAACTAGCGTCCCTGGCGCTCTGAGAGGCGCTCTGAAGTTTGACTGGCGCTCTGGCTGGCGCAACACGCCAGAGGCCAAACTTTTGAGAAGTTTTTGTGGCGCTCTGGTAGGCGCGACGCCCAACCCTTTTTGCCTAGCGACTTTCGACTTTTCTCTTCCGTTTTTCATCTCTAAACTTCCCTAACTTCCATAGTTCTTTCCCCAAACACTTAGGACCAATTGTACCCTCAATATACAACCAATCTAACTCGAAAAATAACCCGGAAACATGAATCAACTCACCCCCAAGCAACATCAACTCAACCAACAAGAATTCTACAATTTGTTCTTCAAGAACCTCACTTCTTCAACATGTAAACAACTCAAAACCAATAGATTGAAACAAGTTGGTGTGTGGGTGAACTAACCCCAACTCAAAAAGTTCTCACATACCTTAATAGGGATAACCCCCGACGAATTCCACTCTCAAGCTTGGATGATCTTGACGAATTCTTGCCTTTTTCTCCCGTTCTTTCTTCCTTTCTCTCTTCTCCAAGCCCTAAGCGTTCTTTAATTTTCCAAAACTGATTTAGGTTCTGTTTTTACCCCAATAAACCCCTAAAATCAAATTAGGAAATAACTTAGAGGAAAGACTACTTTGCCCTTCCCTAAATTCGGATTGGGACTTTCCTCAATCCAACAGCCCAACTTTCGAAAGACATATCTCACTCATACGATGTCGGAATTTCTCAAACTCGGCGGCGTTGGAAAGATATCTCCAAGGTCTTTCCAACCATCTCAAGAACTGATCCTTACTCATCCTTAGCTAGGAGTTATGGCCGTTTGATGCAAAAACTCACTTTCTTAACTTAGACATAATTTTCCAGATTTCCTTAATCTTTCCAAAAATTAATATTTTTAGATTTTAACTCTTTCTAGTCGTTTCTAAGTGAGAGATGTTACAGACTACTACGCTCACCGCACACTTACATTACCACCTAAACTTCTCTTTTACACTTTGAACCCCCTGAGCAAAAATTATGGGTCCGCCATTGCCATTGAAGAGGTGCAAAAGGCTGGTTGTAGCCTTGTAGGGGGTACACGATGGGGTAGAGATAGGCCAACAAAGTACTGGGGAGAGATGATTAGAAAGAACATGACACAACTTCATATTATCAAGGACATGAATAAGATAAGGAGTGAAGATTGCTTATTAGGCTTGAAGGTTAGTAGGAGTAGAGTGTTGTCTCTTGTGATGATTTAGACTTGTTAGTGCATGACGTAGTACTAGTCGTACCCTGATAGTTCTTGACATATGTTGTTTATTATATTTCAATTATCACATTATTTTGATGCTAGTATTGTTTCTTTCGTGTAGACTTTACATTGCTTCTTCCTATTAACTGTTAGGCTTCCTTCATTATTTTCTTCTTCTTTTTTCCTAGATTTGATGCACTTGAGCCGAGGATCTTTCGAAAACAATCTCTCTACCTTTATGAGGTAATGGAAATTTTTGCATACACTCTATCCTCCTCAAACCCATTTAGTGAGATTTCACTGAATATGTTATTATTGTCGTAATATATTAAAAAAAAGTTCATGAATGAGAATAGGGCGTGGAACATGACAAATTGAATAGATAGATGTAGGACATGCATTAGATATTCTTGCACACTTGATGAAAAAATTGATCAATCAAGCACATTGAGGGCCAGAGAAATGAATTACAAAGGAAAGATACATTATAAGATTTATCATGTGGCTATCAAGTGACTAATAATAGTTGAAATCCTTGACTACTTTTCTGTCTATCTACCATGTCCAAAGTTCTTCAAGGATGGGCATGATATTATATGCCACGTGGTGGGCTCAAGTCAACTTTAGAATCTTTGATATTCTAATTAAAAATGCAGTTATATACTCCATTACAATATACCAATCAATAAGATTGAATATAAATTAGGAAAAAAAGAGACGGAAGTTAGCTACTTAGTTTTCTCCAGCTCTTATTTTCTTCATGTTTCTTAGTTAGTAGAAGTTGGGGAAAAATTGTAGGTACTTAATTAAGATTGGTAAGGTAAGACCTAGCTCTCCTTGCTTGTACTTATCCCTATTGATATTTTTTTAGTTTTAATAAATTAAAGACCGCTAAACACTCTGTCTAATGGTAAATTTGCTTTTAAAAAAAGGAAAGGAACAAAGAAAATTTGGATTTCTCTTAATGACATCAACGTTTATTTCCATATTTTTTAATTGCTTTAACAAAATAATGTTATAAAGAACATATAATATAGGAAAAAAGGATAAATATATCCCCGAACTATCGTAAATGGTATGTAGATACCCTTTGTCATACTTTTGGGATATTGGTTCCCCTGCCGTCTAAAATCTAGAGTATATATGCTCTTCACTCTAACGGAAGACTGAATAGGAACACGTGGCACAATCTTATCCGTCCATCGATATTTAATAAATGTCGGATCGGTGGATAAGATTATGACATGTGTATGTCCGTTAGTATAAAGGTTATATATGCTCTAGTTTTTGGACGGCAGAGACACCAATGTCCCAAAAGTATGACGGAGGATATCTGCATATCATTTACGATAGTTCGGAGGTATATTTATCTTTTTTCCCTATAATATAAGATAACTTAAAAAATCGGTTTCATCATACTTTCTTAGAGAAGAGATTTTTTTTCTTAAATAAAAAAAACAAAACAAGATGGAGTCACTATTTTGTAATAGGTGAAGGTATTTCATCGGATGCCTTTTTTTGTTTGATTGGATTAGTTTCTGAACTATCATTGAGATCAAGTTGGAAGCAAATAAATACTATGTTTTGAATATTTTGTACATATTTATTGAGAGTGGAAGTGGGACAGGTCCATCAAAGTCATATATTTTTGTTTAAAAAGTACTTTGAATGTATTTTAATTTTTAACCATGCAAGGCCCCCTCTTTCAGGCGACAAACGGACAAAATACAGATACACAACTGAAAGGGGGCACAAACCTGGTCCAATTGTCTCTCTTTGTTATGCACTTCTCATAATTTAATTGAGTTTAACTTTTAAGATTTTCAATATATTAAATTTATTAAAAAAATTTGAGTCATATCCAATACTTATTGAGGATTTAAAGATTTATATACAACTACAATAATAACTATTCATAATCCCATAAAGTAGGGTCTGGAGAGAGGTAAAGTTTATGTAGACCTGATCTTTACTTTGAAGGTAGATAAACTGTTTTCGATAAATCTTTCCTCCAAGAAAAACAAGTCCAAAGCAGTATAGAGAGAAATAATAGGAATTCAATTCTAAACAGTAGTCATAACAAGATTAAACCATAATCTAAGTACAAAACCAACATATAATTACCAAATTCAACAGACAAAAAAAAAAAACTACAAGAATAATACTACGCCTAATAACCGCTAATACTCAAAGGACGAGAAACAATGATCTGTTCGAACTACGGCTACGGCTACGGCTACACTTAACTATCTAACTGACATACTATCCCAATCTGGTGTCTCTATACTTCCTCTGTTTAGAAAAAAATGACTTAGTTTGATTTAGCACGAAATTTAAGAAAATAAAGAAAATTTTGTAATCCTAAATTGAAGTTGTCAAAATACATGTATTACCAACATTGTTCGACCTTGTGACAGTGGAAGCTTTGATCACAATCAGAAGAGAAGGAGAGCAGAAGAGATAATTTGTAGAATGCAAAGCTTGAATGATTCTATTTCATCAGTGAAGTATATATACACATAACTGGAAACTTTTATACTATTACACTTTGAGCTAACTAACTATAAACATTGAATACATGAGCTAACTAACTCTCTAACCAATTCTATAACTAACTATGTGAGCTGTACAATGCAATACATGAGTTGTGCAATATACATTTAATAAAAGTTATGTCAAATGTACCAAAACACATTTTTAAAAGCTGAAATGAAAGTGTTGCCAAGAAATGAATGTGGTCATTTGTTTTTAAACAGACTAAAAAAAAAAATAGGTCATCTTTTTTAAACGGAAGGAGTACTTTAAGTAGCACATAATTGAGCTCAAGTTGATTGGAGAAGGCCCATTAGACTTGAGGTTGACTATTGATCTGCCCGAGAGACATTATGAGGGAGCTCCAGCTGGAAAGTGATTTGTCTCCGGTGAGAGATCGGATTGGTTATAAAGCGAGTTTGTTTGTGTCCGGGCAATATCGGTCGAAGTCATGTTGGGGACTGTGATTCCAGGATTCTCTTAGGCCGAGGTAAGAAGGACCAACGTTTTTCTGGTTTGGATTCATCCACGTGTCATAGTCTGGTTCGTTCATTTGAATGAGAGATAGTCCCCCACTTTTCAGATATCCAATGAAATGTATCCCAAAAGTGGAAGAATTACCAATTTCTTATCAGAACAGGAAATGATCGATATATGCGAGGTGATACATGTCTTTTTGTGTTTCGACGTTTTAACCATGTCCTACATGTTAACTCGGGTCACCATGGGGCTCTGGACATCAATTCTGCTATGAATGCTTGTGTGATTAAACGTTTATCCTAACTTATCTAGTATAAAACCAAACACATCGAATATATATATCATGTTGTGAAGTTTGATTTTGAAGAACATTTGGTTGGTCAAAATGCCAAAGTTCACAACTATGATGAAGAAGTAATTTTCACTTTCTTAGTCTAAGTGGAATATGAGAAGCACATACTTGACTGTTGAGGGTGTGTATTGGTCGATTCGATTCGATTTTTGGTTTAACTAATAAGAAAATGATTTCAAAATAAATATATGACTTGTCCAACAGTTTAACACGAAATAAAAAAAGAGAGAAATCTAATTACTCATTGAGTGCAAAAATTCTGCTTAGTGTAGTAAAAGTATAGCAAATACTCATAATTCACAACCCTAGTCATTGCCTAAAAGACTAAAGTAATACTAAAACATAAAGAATAAATGCAGAGAGCAGAGTTAATTAAGTAATACTAATTGTTTAGGGTCCTTATAGTTAAAGTCTAATATAGTGATTATATTAATATTTTTTGTTTGATATTTATGTATGACTAAAAATTAAAATAGTAAATTATTATATTCTTAATGGGTTATCGGTCAACCCAATATTAAAAAACCTATATCGAACCGATAACTCGATAATTATTTTTTTATAAAACCATTAAATAACCGTTAACCCAATAACACTTTTTTTGGTTCGGTTTTTGCACACCCTAGTTGCATTTTACTCTACAATCTGCAAAGTTGAGAGGATTACAACTGATCTGGAAGAAGCCTTTTCTCGTCGTTGTCAAGCCTTTCATCTTTTTTGTGAAGTTCAACAGATTCGGAAAAATATTGAAGTTTGTCATTTTCTTCATCGGAAGGATGGTAGCCTATTTCATCAATCCGTTGCAACTCTGTGTCTATTAAAGCATCCATTTTAGCACGGTCCCTGTCACGTGGATATGTACAATAAAGGAATGAATAGATGAAGCAACAAATTGTTATTGGAATGCCTATAGCAGTGTAGAGTGCCTTGGCAAGTGGGGCTGCATTCTCTCTATCTGTTTCAATTTCCTGTGAGCCCGTTGAGTCTTTAGGGATTGGTTTAAAACCATAAACGTGTTGAGCCAAAATAC
The DNA here is from genome assembly GCA_036250505.1 of Solanum acaule. Classification (NCBI taxonomy): domain Eukaryota; kingdom Viridiplantae; phylum Streptophyta; class Magnoliopsida; order Solanales; family Solanaceae; genus Solanum; species Solanum acaule. Next base: position 7,612 of record JAJOOR010020790.1, on the reverse strand, counting down.
CAACCACTGGAGGAGCAAATGATGCCAGTATAGACTCAAATGATCGATCCAGAGCATAGATGCTTGTTCGAGCTCTCTCAGGAACTATCTCCGCAAAAATTGGACTGCAAACATGTCATGTTGTTGTGAATCAACCAGCAACATAGGACCCTTACTTGAATGAGATTTTGATATATGGAGCAAAATTAGTGATTACTTGATATGAAGAAACAAGTAAAATTAGTAAACAAGTGGCAACACTAAGGAAACAGAAGAATCCCATGTCGCTTGTGAGTCAGCTATTCCATTTGGACATGAAAACTTCCTTGGAACTTAAGCATGAAACAGATTATGTTTCGTAATTCTTGATTACATGGTCCTTCTATTTAACGGTTTTAGCTTTTCTGTTGTTGGTTAAGTTAAAGACAGAAGGATATATGCAAGAAAATCCAGATAAAGATGAATGATATAGTAGTTTAAAGGAAACGTACTTGTTTGTTGCTGGACCATTCCAAGATATTGTTAATCCCATGATGAACAAGACTAAACCATGGATTGCAGCTGTGGAAGGATCATCAGGCAATCCGAGAAGCAAAATTGCAGCTAAAGGGATCGCTGAGCCAGAACTTATCTGAGATAGAATTATTCTACCAGAATTCGGCAAGTGCTTTGCAAGGACATCTCCCATTTTTCCTCCAAACAATCCACCAATTGAAAGTGCAACATTAAACAAAGTCAAGAGCAATGCTGTTGTCTTGTGGGAGAATCCAATAAGCTCCAACCACATAGGTGTAAATGACAACGATGACCAAGGGAACGAACCCGACACTCCCTGAGCAACAAGTATTTGAAAAGAAGGTACTTTCACAACTGCTCTTGCTTCTTTTAGCAACTCCCTTACTTCTTCTCTAAATGGTTTTTGGGGAGGTTGCTCTTTTACATTGCCATAACTGTCAATAAAGCGAGGATCTTTGGCGAAAAGACGCACCAATATACCAACTACAACACTAATAAAACCTACCAGATGGAAGGAGATTCTCCAGCCAGCGATTCCCATGAATGATCTTTCAGCTAATAACACCGATATAAGCCCGCCAAGGATAGAGCCAAAGTTCCCTGTTAACTGTAGCCAACCAAAAGCTATACCTCGGTTGCTTTCATCTGTTGAATCAGCTACTAGAGATTGGATTGCTGGTCCGACTATCGCGAGTCCTATTCCATTCAAACCTCTGGAAATGGCAACCTATTGAAGAATGTGAGTTTTGCTAAACAGTAATCATACACCTTATTTCAAACAAGGTATATGATGCTTCTCATATCAAATGCCAATCAACAATTGAAAAAACTAAAGTAAAGAATATATTCATTCTGAAATGCCTTAAAGTACAGTCAAATTGTAAGAATATTGCTGACTGAAAGAACCAGGAAATTCCTTTGTTTAAGATCAAAGGCAAACAAGACAGAGTAATCCTTTTATTATCTAAAAAGATTAATAATCCATGTGGCGGCTATAACACTTCTGAAATTTGTGGTCTTAACATGCCAAACAGGTGTGGATTTAGGGGGTTCGAAGGGTGTTCACCCGGAAACCCCTCAACAAGAAATTCTACTCTATAAGGTAAATTTCTTTAGGTAATTCATTTTACGAGTATATATATATATATATATATAGAGAGAGAGAGAGATTTTGAATCTCCTCAACATAAGACAAGAGGTTGCTCGATGGTTTAGGGGGTTCAAATTTACTTTGAGGTTCCAAGTTCAAAACTTACTAAAAAAGACACCAGATTACATAAACAGAGATGAACTAAGGGTATTGTTCTCTTTACATTATCAAACTCTGTTTGCCCCATCAGAGCTGAACAGAAGTTCAACTCCGGGAAAAAAGTGAAAAAGTTTCATGGCCAAATGCCTCAGAAATATGACTTGATAGCTGTTCAATATATACCTTAACTAAGAATGGTTGAAAAAAATAAAATCAAAATCCCAGATTAACAATTTTTTTAATTCCAATTCAATAACTTTGTCTCCTGGCTCCTAACAAAACAGGGAACACCAAGAACCAAGCTTTATACATGCCCTCCATTTCAATTTGTTTGACATAATTTCCTTTATAGTCCGTTTAAAAAGGAATAACCCTTTAAATTTTTTAGTAACTCTTTAATTTCAACATTCCACGTAACATATTTAATTTGACATGACATACAAATGTAGAATAGATGAAGAGAGAGTAATTTAACCTGAGTAAAAGTGGAAGAAATGGCTACAAGAAAGGTAGCAGCGGACCAGAGAAAAGCACCAAGAGCAATAACATGAGTTCGATTTTGACGGCCGGAGAGATAAGCAGCAAGAGGGTAACAAAGACATTGAACTATAGATCTAAAAAGAGTGAGAGAACCAAGTCCAGTAGGATCAGTATGCAAAGCTTTACCAACTTCTTTGTAAACTCCAGGCAATAACGACTCGTCGGCGCGTTCCATTATTCCGGCGAGGTTGACTAGCAATAAAGTCAACGATTCTGATTTCAAGTTCTTCATCGGCGGCTCCGGCGAGTTTGGAAAAACGGGTAATGGGGTCTTGGAAAAGTGGTAATTAAATCAATTCTTTTTTAGGAAATGGATATGTCGGACCATATGGATTTTGACACGTGTAATATTTATGACTTGGACCGGTTTTTGTGGAGTTAGGAAAAAGAAGTTTTGTCGCAGTGGATTTAGAGTAATTGTTTTCAAAAAAACGAAAAAGGAAGATTTACGGTGTGTTATGGTAATATTTTCATGAAAAAATGGTAAGTAAATAAAAATATATTATCTTAGAACATTTATATTTAATTTCGTAGGATATTAAGGGGGTGGTGTTCGTGGGTGGCGAATATGAGATTATCAAGAGGTACAATCGGGGCGTTAGATAGGTGTGAAGAAGTCAGAAGACAATGAACTTGAAATGTTTTCTAATAAGGAAATCATTCTTTTTATTAATAAAAAGTTTGATTTTCGGATAAATTATTTTTCAAAATCATTTTGGCCAATTAAATAATATAAAAATATTGTTCTCTTATCAAACACATCCTTAGTGTAATAGTCAAAGAAAAATATTATTTTTTTGTGGGAGGGTGCTTTTTCTATATAAGTGAAGTGGTATAAGTGGAGGTTTTGATTTATAAGTCATTAATTTCTGCGCTATTTTGGTGCTTATTTTATGGGTTGATTAGCTTTTCTAATTTTGAATATTTATTGGAGATCTTTTGACATATTGGGTGTAAGAGGATTTTAAGTACTTCCTGTAACGTTTGGCATATAGGGTTTAAGAAAATTTTAAGTACTTTCCTATAACGTTTATAAAATTCTTCTTGATTTTTTGGGTTGATAAGCTATCCTAATCTTGAATATTTATTGGAGATCTTTTTGACATTGTGTGTAAGGAGATTTTAATTACTCTCTGTAATATTTAGATATCGCTTTGACATAATATTGGGGTAAAGAAATTTTAATTACTTTCTGTAACGTTTCGAGATCCTTCGACATATCAAGTGTAATTAAGGAGATTTTAAGTACTTCCTATAATTAACATTTATAAAATTTAACTACAAGTTTCTTAATATTTTCAACTATATAATTTAACTATAATTGTATGGAGCAAAATGGGTCTTGTCTAGATATACAAATGATGCGGCAACACATGACGAGTATGATTTGTTACAACAATTGTATACTAAGTATATATGTTGGTGATGAAGAAGCTCAAACTCACGACAACAATGGTGGACAAGGGAAAGAAATAGTTTCAAAGTGTGAAGTGAACAAGGTTCAGACACATTTATTTCCTTTTAGACTTGTGCATCACAACCGTCCATCACAAGGCAATAAAATTAAATCAAGACCGTTGGTTCAAAGTTTGATTGAGACACCTGGATGAGCTGACTCATCATTTTGGAAGTTCCACAATATTGATATTTTAAATTATCTGATTTTTCTATTTTTGTATAAATTAAAATTCTATATTATCTATAGGCTGGACAAATAGGATTTGTACAAGTGTCCTAGGGATAACTGATTTTGATTCCTTTTTTTACTGTATTTATACATGTACAGCTTGAGAAGAAATACACAGTGAAAATTTCACAATTCCTATCGTTCTTTTCTTCCAAGAATATATACAAAATTTGGAGTTGAAAAAAATTAAGTATAATCTAAATTTGGCTTGAAGTGTGAATAAAAATTTGTGAAATAAGTCGACAGCTCTCTGAATTTGACTTCAAATGAGTATAACTCAATTTCAATAAGCTAAGGAACATGGAAAAACACAAAACTAGAAAGTTGTATATATTTGAAAATTCTCCATAGTTGAGAGCCTTGAGGTCTAAGGTAGACAAAAAACAGTAGTTGATTATGACCATCTATCATAGCCTTGGTGGATACATGTTGCTAGTAGGAGGTGTCAAGTATATGCGAAAGCTGATCCAGACACCACATTCATAAAAAACACACACACACAAGATTTCACATGTGACATTGGTTCATTTTTTGGGTTTTCCCTCTAAATTATGAAGGTTGTTAATGTTGTTTCCTTTTATTATAGGTGACACTGTGAGAGAGCTATTAACTCTATGACAGTTAGATTGTTGCTTCCAGAAGCATAGTTTTCAACCATTTAGAAAACCACTAATTAAAGCCTTGCCTTGTTTACATGGGGCTGTTTCCGGAAGACCATAAGATTATAGTGTATGATTTGTTGAAGAGTTTGTATTGAATGCGGAAACAGAGAACACCTACATAAAACGCAGGATGTGACAAATGACAATCTTGCATTATTCTTTATATCATAGCTTGAGTAGCTAGCTATACACAAAAATTTCATGATTCTCAAATATCCTAATTCACATAGTGTCTCCAGTCTCCTACGTACTGGCAACTGAATGGATACAAAAGAGGACATACCATTAACTCTTTTTGGTATAGTACTAGATATTTTTATAGCTGGCCAGCAATTAGATTTTAATTAACTCTGATCAAGGTTATAAAGTGTTTATGAAACTCAATTAGATGCTTCCAAATAAAATACTACATTTTATTATATTTATAACATTGTTCAGAGTTAATTCCAAATAAAACTTTTAAGCTGCAACAGTCCCTTTCTCAAACACCCAAAGATGTAGCATTGACCTAAAAAATATCCTGGAAACCTTCCCTTTCCTTAGTTTCTTTATATGAGAAACTACGTAATTAGATATGCTTCGTTACCATATATATATATATACTTCCTCTGTTTCTACTTACTTGTCCACTTTTGAATTGACACACCTATTAAGAAACCAATAATTGAAATAATGAGTTTACCATTTTACCCCTATTAATTATGAAGTGGATGAATTAAAAACTTAAGATTTTCAAGAAGTTCTACATTTTTCAAAGTAATTAATTGAGGGTATACTAGGTAAAAATAAATTTGTCATTTCTCATCATCATCATCATTATTATTATGCAGGCACAATTAGCCCCTTTTGATTTCGAAATTCAATATAAAAAGGGAACTGATAATTCCCTCCCAGACTTCTTATCTAGAGAATATCTTTCTTCTTAAACAATGGGTTTTCTTGACTTCTTTCCTGATAAAGATTTGGTTACAATTTTGAAAGCAGTTCCTCTTAATAGAGATTTACAGGAATATATTTTATGGAAAATTATACATGGAATGGTGATGGATATCGTCGCTGATTACATGATTGAACAAGAGCTTTATAAAAACTTTTATTGTTATGAAATTTATGACCTTTTAGATGATTAAAACTAAATGCTATGTTTGCAGGATGGATCCTCCTTGGGTAACCAAGGTTAGAGGAAGAGGCAGTTATACTCGTGGAAGGGGAAGATCATCCTCCTCAAAAACATTCGGATCGCTATACGGATCCTCGTCCAGCTCTCCAATTATACAAAGGGGAGGAATGAGCTTAGTGAAATTAACAAGCCCTTCAAAAGAAGCTACTTCTTCGTTAACTGCCTATCAGTTAATCCGTCGAGATTCCATTCATAAATCTCACTTCCACTATAAGAAGTGTTAGTTTGATTTCAATCTCTTTCCTCTATTAAAACATCTTGACGAGTTGGCCTGGGATAATAGTAAGTTTGAATACTAGGTTTTCTAGCATATGTAGTATTACCACTTTTGAAGGGCTTGTTAGTTTCACCAAGCTCATTCCTCCCCTTTGTATAATTGGAGAGCTGGACGAGGATTCGTATGACGATCCAGATGTTTTTGAGGAGGATGATCTTCCCCTTCCACGAGTATAACTGCCCCTTCCTCTAACCTTGGTTACCCAAGGAGGATCCATCCTGTAAACATAACATTTAGTTTTAATCATCTAAAATCTCATAAATTTCATAACAATAAAAGTTTTTACAAAGCTCTTGTTCAATCATGTAATCAGCGACGATATCCATCACCATTTCGTGTATAATTTTCCATAAAATATATTCCTGTAAATCTCTATTAAGAGGAACTGCTTTCAAAATGGTAACCAAATCTATATCAGGAAAGAAGTCAAGAAAACTCATTGTTTAAGAAGAAAGATATTCTCTAGATAAGAAGTCTGGGAGGGAATTATCACTTCCCTTTTTATATTGAATTTCGAAATCAAAAGGAGCTAATTGTGCCTGCCACCTAGCAAATATTAATTTAGACGCATCATGTTTAAAATCTTTATCAAACATATACTTAACTGATTAAGCATCAGTTTTTATCAAGAATTTTTGATTATATAAATCATCTTGAAATTTCAATACGCACTTAACGATAGTTAACATTTCATGAGCTACCGTCGTATATTTTTTCTGAGCATCGCTCCATTTTCCTGAATGAAATCAAATAAGATATTCATTTTTATCATGCGGATTAATTTGTTTCAATATGCCTTCATATCCAATATTAGACTCATTCGTTTCTACAATCTTTTGCCAAGTTGGGTTAGCAAGAGTTAGACAAGGCAAAGATGTAACACAAAGTTTAATATTTTTTACCAAGTTGGTAAGACTATCAGTCCAAGATGCTTTATGGTCCTTTTTTAACCTGTCGTATAATGGAGCTAAATCGCGAGATAAATTCTTGTAGAAAGGGGAAATATAATTTAAACTTCCCAAGAATCTTTGCAATTGCGTCCTGTCTGTAATAACATCAGGAAATTTTGAAGCAAAATCAATCGATCTTTGAATAGGGGTAACCTTCCCTTGACAAATAAGATGTCCTAAAAATCTAACTTCAGTTTGAAATAGACTCATTTTTGGTTTAGAAATTACCAAACCGTTTTGTATAACTATTTTCTTGAAAATGTCTAAATGTTTAATGTGCATTTCAAGGGTCTTTGAGTAAACCAAAATATCATCAATATAAACAATGATAAAGTCCAAATATGGGTTGAAAATATCATTCATAATTTTCTGAAATTCAGAAGGAGCGTTTTTTAAACCAAATGGCATAACATTCCATTCGTATTGTCCAAATGGGACATTAAAAGCAGTTCTATAAGAGTGTTCCTTGAAGATTTGGATCTGCCAATAACCTGATTTTAAATCAAATTTAGAGAATATATTGGCGTCATATAATCTTGATAATAAATCCTTTTTATTTGGAATAGGATACC
>JAJOOR010020789.1:0-10991 GCA_036250505.1 Solanum acaule | reverse complement strand
ATATTTGGTAGTACCAAAAAGATCAACGCCCCTGAATCAACAAAGAGAAAGCTTCAAAGGTTGTTCAAACGAGAATATTGAGTAGAGTTGGAGAAATTAGTCAGGAATATGGTGAAGTCATCGGAGCATCAAGGCCACAAACCAACCGCCGCTTTAAACTAACAATTTTCTCTTTCTTTTTCTCAACACAGGAACAAAAGAAAATGCGGGATTACAAGTAAAGAATGAAACATCACAAAAAGGAAGTTCTCCAAAGTCTTCACATGTTTGTTGTTTCATCTCATGCTATTCGCATTTTTACCTCTCAATTCGAGAGCTTTGGGCAATACACACCACTCTAAATTCCGTGCAATACGCACACGTCCCTTATTTATGTGCAATACGCACCATCCTTTATTCATGTGCAATACGCACCAGTCTGAATTTTGTGCAATATGCACCAATCTGAATTCTGTGCAAATACGCACTCGCCCTTTATTCACGTGCGAAACGTACCAGTCTTTCTTTCATGAGCAAGACGTACCAATCTAAATCACATGCAATACACATCGATATTGCATTCATGTGCAAAACACACTAGTTTTCTTTCATGTGCAATACGCACCAGTCCTTATTCACATGCAATACGCATCAATTTTCTATTCATGGGCAATACGCACCATATGCATATCCTGGGCAATGCGCACCAGCATTCATGGGTTATACACACCATATTCACATTTTTGGGGATATACCCAATCTTAGGACAATCCACAAAGACAATACGTCTTATTTGAAACTCTCAGGGCAACACACCCCGCTTCTCCTTTTCTTTCTAGGGTTATACGTCCTAGTTTAAGACTCTCATTTTTTTCTTCCCTAACAGAAACACATCCTTTTTGGGTTCTTCATTTTGTGATCTTGAGTTTTGAGTTTCAATCGCCAACTCAAGCTAAAACATGCACCTGAGAATGATCCGTAAGCTGCCAAGAGAGCATGAAGATCAATATCAAAGATAACGCATAGAGCAAGTCAAAGATCAAGACGAGATCCTAAGAAAAAACATCAAGTAGGGATCTTGTAACTCTTATAATGTAGAGAGGCATAGTTCTCTAGCTCTCTTCTTTGTAATTATAGACAATAGATGATGACAAGCAATGTGAAGCAATCTTTTGACCGCAATTTCTGATAGTTTCAGCTATCAAAGTTTCTCGAACTACACTGACCTGATTTCCTTTTAATCAAGGATATGTAGGCAACCTCTAAAGCAATGTTCGGTCATCTTTTTCAAAATGGTTTCAACGGAGTTTGCACAGTAAAAAATTAGCCACTTTGTTCACTTTCTTCGCTTGAAAACTCTTCATGTTTCCAAGCAAATATGGGCATGCTGTGAACACCTAATTTTTGACGTGTTTATTTTACTCCTACAATATATATATATATTCTTATATTTTTGTTTTGTATTTTGGGTAGTTTGTTTTTGTTTACATTGTTTTTTTTATTGGCCCAAATGACCCAATTTTTTATTGAATTGGGTTGATTTAGACCAAATTCTGATGGCCCAATCAATTTTGACCCGGTCCAATAGAAATGGTCAAGATTAAATCTCAACCATCCATGATTTATTGATCCAGGGGTTCTTAGGGGACCTTGCCAAAAATACAAAACCCCAAAATCAAATTTTTATTGCCATTTTATTTTATTTTATTTTTCTTCTCCCCTTTGCTTCCACCTACCGCCGGCCGGCCACCACCGCCACTGCCGCCGCCGGCCACCACCCCTTGGCCGGAAAAATCTTTAAATTTTTACCACTTCTTCCTTTCATCCTCCTCTACACAAATCCGCAAACCATTCATTCATATTCATAGCCAAACTCCGTAGATCTAAGAAAAACCAAACATAAATCTTCACCTTTTTCTTTAGATTTACGAAGTTTCGGTCATCCCCGTCCTATATCCTTTACATAAAAGTGTAGAGCTCTTCAAGGGCTATCCTTTGATGTAAAGTTTATGTCCAAAATCTGTCAAAGGAATTTTCTGGCGACCTCCAATCGTCCGAAAATTTATGTCAACCATTTCCCCCTCTCATCCTCTATCCAAATCCGTCATTATCACATTTTTAAAACCATATAAGTTGTTTTGATGCCGGATTTGTATTGTTTTGTTAGTGTTCTTCAAGTTCATGTTTAAGTTGTTGCTTGAGTTTTTTTTATTTGTTTTTTTTAAAAAAAAAATCATTTTTATTTCTTATTTTTATTTTTTCTGCCCTATTTGTTGTGTTTGATCTTCAAAATAGTTTAGATGTTTAGATTTCGTGTTAGTGGACTGATTTTCTTTTTATTTTTGGGTCTTGATCAATTTTGGGCCTATTCTAAATTTTCAGATGACCCATTTAGCTATTATTCAATTAATGAATAAAAGAAATGGGTCATCTAAAGGGCAATATAGTCTTTTAATTTTATCTTTAAAAAAAAAGGAAATTTCATTGGTCATCTTGGGTGGCACCTTGGGAAAACAAAGAGTCCAATGCATGCATTGGCTCTTAAGTTTTCAAGAAGAGTGGGGGTTTAATGCTAAACACCTATTTAAAGCCCTATTCTTATTTCATGAAGGGGGGAGGAAAAAGAAAAAGAAAGGAGAAAGAACAAGAACAGAAAATTAGAAGAGGAAAAATCATTACTTCTAAAAAGAAAAAATATATATATATTTCATCTTTGGTGGTCTTTTGAGAGTTGAATTGAGTTTTGCTTTCATCATTGTTTTGTCATCATCTCTTTAGGTATATTTCTTTCCTTACACTTTGCAATGTAACTTCAAAAATAATGAAGCATGTTTATGTTTTTGATTTAATTATTATGTTTAGTTTATTTGAATTAGTTAAATATGTAATGATACTTAATATGATTATGTTTCATTGTTATTGTATATTTGTGTTTTATTATTAAACTAAGTGTTAATTCTATCTTATCATTATGAAACGATGCATAACTTTATTGGAATTAGTTAAATTATATCTTGTTTATATTATATATTTGTGTTCTATTATTAAACTAGGTGTGAATTTTATATTTATCATTATGAAGTTGATACATAATCCATGCTTTTTTCTATAAAAAAAAACAACAATCTCAAAGTCTTTTTTTTTAATTTTTAGTTTCTGGTCATTCTAAGAAAAGAAAAAAAAAGAGGCTTTCTTTTTTGCAAAAAAAAAAAAAAACTAAATCTGGTCATTTTTGCAAAAAGTGTAAATCTGGCCATTTTTGCGAAAAATGTAAATCTGGTCATTTCTGCAAAAATAATGTAAATTTGATCATTTCATAAAATGGTTATTGAAACGAAACACAAAACCGGCTACTTTGGTTAGTAATTTTAACTATTAGACAAAATAGGCAATTTTTGCAATTTTCTTTCAAAAGAAAACATATGACCATTTTATGAAAAACTGAAAATCTTATTAAAGTGGTCGTTTTTCTGAAATTATATCAATATAAATTATTATTTTTAGTATATCACTAGTTGTTTTAAAAGGGGCCTAGTCATTATTTTATTTTTTTTTAAAAAGAATATATATATTTTTTTTCTTTTGTTGTTATCATCAAAGAGTGACACTTAATATATGTATTTGTTCTTTTATTTTTATTTTTAAAATCTTTGTTCAAGTTTATATGTTGCAACAAGTTCTTTTTTCATTTTTTTTTCTTTTCTCATTGTTAAATAAAATTTGAGTCATGAATTATCAATCTTTTTTTTTTAGAAAAATAAAATAAACTTTAAATACCACCATATGTTCGGTTACGATCCTTGGTGTGTATTCTTTCTAAAAAAAAGTGATCTTGTGTGCGGTTACGCTCCTAGGTCAATCATTTTTTTATTAAAAAAAAATATTATTAACTAACACAAATTTATTCTTTTATCCAAAAATTATTTTAGCCAAACATGAGTTGATAAAGCGACCGTGCTAGAACCACAGGACTCGGGGGGTGCCTCACACCTTCCCTCTGGTCAATAGAATTCCTTACCCAATCTCTCTTTTCGTAGACTAAAAATAAAAAGAATTTTTTTTCTCTTTTTTTTTTTAAATTAGGAATTACTAGGTGACTTGGAACACCTAAAAAACTCATTTTCAAGTGGTGACATTTTAAAAAAATAAAAATAAAAATAATTTCTTCTTTAGTTTTATATTTTATTTTTATTCTTTTTTTAAAAAAAACGGTCATATCCATAACTATTGTTAAAAAATGAAAGTGGTGTGATAGATCTGGGGACTTTCTTTAGAATTCGAGCTTTGAACATTGACTATATTTGGCTGTTTTGATTATTTGGATAATTTTATTTATTTTTATTTTGTTTGTTGTTAATTGCACTATTTCAGTTATTCATGGTTTTGATATCGTGTGATTGTATATAAATTGCCTTATCTCGCACACCCTCTGAGTCTCTAGAATTCCTGTTATACACTGTGTGTGCGGATACGCTCCACGGGACTTCTGTCTAGGATGAGCCAGTGTGCGGTTACGCTCCTGGTTCTAGGTTTGTCACACATGTTAGGCGGGGTTGGACCACCAGTTAAGCCAAAATAGTTCTGCTATCGGTACGCTGACCCTCCCCGGCTCGAGTTGTCCACTCGAGTAAGTCAGTCTAGACACCTTCCAAATAAAGTGTTAAACCTAACAAAAACTATCTCTGGTAGGCTACGTTTATTTGTATCATTTGCATTTGACCTAGAAAATCTAAGATATGTGCCCACTCTAGACCAACATGTTCAATTTATGTGTTACGTGAAAATAATTTGTTCAGAAGGCCTTTATATTGTTGACCAACTTTATAATAGCTTTGTCTTTCAATTTTTTATTTTATTTTTAAAAAAAAATAATAAAAGAGGTTGAAATAAAAGGGATAGTCTTTCAAGTGTGAGTTTTGTTTTTATGAACTACGCACACCTGATTCTCATTAAAATGAGATACGTAGGCATCCCTTCTCAGGTTCGGTGTTTGTAAAAAGAGGTATTTTGTTTTTTTTTAAATAATTTTTTTTGTTTACTCTTCTTTCCTCCCTCGGTTAGAGTTTGTCATAAAACATTAATTGGACTCTATTCAAAGGTACAAATGGCACCTCCGACCAAAGGACAGGGTTCCAAAAGGCCTAGAAGTGAAGGAATTCCAGAGTTCATGATCGTTGACACAATACCCAAGAATTTATGGCGATGGTGGACAGACATGGGGAGTCATGAGCAAAGGATAATAAAAGAACATCTGGAACATCTAGTGCATCTAATGGAGATTGACCCTAGAAGGGATGTGATCGAGGCATTGATTCCTTTTTGGGATTCAAAAAATAATATATTTTGATTTTCTGACTTCGAGATGACACCAACTCTGGAAGAAATCGCCAGCTTCATGGGGAAGGGGTCCAGTGTTCGGGGTGCTGATCTCCGTAACAAAAAACCTATAATTCCAAAGAACGTTGATGCCAAAAAGTTCTTGAAACTTCGCAAGATCAATCAAGTAGAGAAGGAGAGTTTGAAAAATGGGTGGGTTTCATTGGACTTTCTATACGAGAGGTATGGCCAAAAGGATGGATTTAAAAACTATCGGAACCAACTTAGCAACCAAGGGGGTGAAGAGGCTTGGAAGGCGAATGGATGTTTTGCCTTCATGGTCGCATTTTTAGGGCTAATTGTTTTCCTCAAACGGGACAAGCATATCGATATTCGTCTGGCTGGGGTGGTGAAGGCGTTGACCACAATGGAGAGTCCTACTATTATTCATATGATCCTGGCAGATATGTTCCGTGCATTGACTAAATGCATAAATGGGGAAATGTAATTTGAAGGTTGCAACATCTTGTTGTAAATATGGTTTTTGGAGCATCTTTATCACCATGATCGTGCACCAGTTTCACTCCAGACTGGTGTAATTATGTTTCCTCCCATAAGGCAAGAGAAGCAAAAATCGATTTTCCAAAAAGAATTATAGTGTGTGAAGAGAAACTTTCGATGATCACGTCTGATGAAATAATGTGGAATTATGCATGTTTAGTGGTATCTCGTTTCTTGTGTTGATTGGGTTTAGAGGTGTTCAACCCTATGCCCCACTTCGGATTATGCGTCAGCTGGCTAGAGTACAAGAGATCCCACCAAATGATGATATGAGTAGATTTGTATTTGACACCCCGCCAGGTTTTGCGTTTGATAGCACTGATATTTGAAGATCTGGTTTAGGAGTATAATTTCTGATCTAGGTGAAATGGTTGTGGAGCAAGATAAAGGAAAAGTGGTGCCTGGGTACCTATCGTGGTTTCGTGATCCAGCAACATTTGGTGACATTCCCAAAGGATCCAGCAGAAAAAGAAAAGACCAGCACATCATAAGACAGTTGGAAAAGGAGTTGGAGAAGGCCAAAACCACCATTGCCCGGCAAGAAGTTCAAGTCCAAAGAGGAAGAAATATTCAGTTGGAGTTACAAGATGTGGAAGGGGAGTTGAAGCATACAGAAGGGAAATTAGCCCGGTTAGAGGAAGATTTGGATAGTAGAATTCACTTGGCCTGATAGATAAAAAGGGAGCAGAGTTTTGAAATTTCTCGATTGAAGAAGGACTTAGTGGCATATGAACAGGTCGCGCACTACCAAAAGGGAGAACGTAAGCGGCAGAAGGAGAAATTTGAGAAAGAAAGGTCATGTTGGATGTGTTTACATGATCAACTTATCTCACAGTTAGAAGAACATAAAAGGAAAATCAGTCATTGTGTCGATATCGAAGAAGGCCAAAGACAAATAATCATTGAGAGGGCAACACTTCACCATCAACTTGAAGCAGCAGAGGAGCGAGAGGCCCTCTTAAGGAACAATCTTGGTGATCATCAGGTTTGGTTGAATAACTGCTATGAAAATATGGGAAGGGCTAGGCGTCAAGTTCATCAACTGGCGAAACGAACCTCCTATGTTATCAAAAATCATCATCGTATGACTGATCCAGAAATGGCTGAGCAAGCACGGGCCATTGTTCCCCATCTGCCGAAGGTGTTGTTGAATTTGTATGTGACCTTGGGAGGACAAAGAAAGCCCAAGGAAAATGATGAAGATTGAAGAAGAGTTTAGCTGTTTAGTTTGTTTATTTCTTTGTTTGTTTGTTTTATCTTGTTTTGTTTAAGACTCAGTGTTTCAGTTTAAAGTTTGATGTTCAAAGAGATCATGTTGATCATGGTTGTGTTTAAACCCATTGATTTTGCTTAAAGGTTTTTTTTTGGAAATGAATAAAAGGGTTGGATTTTTCTTGTCTAAATTAATGTTGTTGAGTTGTCTAAATTTATGAACTACGTAATGATCTGATTCATGCGGCGACATGATGCGTAGGCAACCTCCAAAGGGTTCGATCAAAACTTTTTTTTTTTTTAAAAAAAAAAAGGAAGACAATGAGCAAAGCAAAGCTGGGATGAGACAATGGCCTTCTGAACTCATGTTACTATATGATTAACAAATATGTGATTGATGTCTAACCCCTAACAAGTTTGTTCATTTCTCATCTCTTTAGTAAGCTTTCGGTGGTTGGTTTGTGGTAAACTGGCAGAACACCCGTACTTTACCAGGTCTAAGGTAAGAGCGTCAATGACAAGTAATACTGAAATTGTGGTGAACCCAGTGGATACTCCAGTTGATCCAACGACAAAAGAGTCAACAACCATTGAAGAAAATCGGACATTGAGACATGTTATGGCACAATTGTGGCAAGCCTGGGCCAATGGCCAAGAACTACCAACGTCTATCCCCGGTTTTCCTGAGATCATTAGTATCCGATCTTCGTCTTCTCAGATCCCGATATCAGATCCTTTCTTTCCTCCGGGGTATGGTCCACTTGATAATTGTGGGGCCGGACCATCAACAACATACCCTCAAGGCATGCCATTCAGGAATAATCCAATTGTCGCGACAACTGCACCGGTCTATACTATCTCACAACCAACTGTGACGCTGAGAGAAGCTCAAGAGGGACAGTTCACCGTCTATCCAGAGCAATACTATACTCTTGGAATAGCATTCGAGGGCCCTAACTCTGTACAATTCGGCTCCCCTATTGATGTTGAGAGGCCCACTCAAGGCTCAGAGCAAGAGGAAATGTTGAAGAAAATGAAAAGAATCGAGCAACACATGAAAAGTATGCAAGGGCTAGGAAGGCACAAAAGTGTTGCGTTTAAAGACTTGTGTATGTTCCCAAATGTCCACCTGCCACCTGGATTCAAAACCCCTAAGTTTGATAAGTATGACGGGCACGGTGATCCCATAGCTCACCTCAAGAGATATTGCAATCAACTTAGAGGTGCAAGGGGTAAAGAGGAACTGCTCATGGCTTATTTTGGTGAGAATGGTTTATAGACCAAGATATCTCCCACTGGCACATCCGGGATGATATGGCTCAAGATTTTGTTAGACAATTTCAGTACAATGTCGACATTATGCCAGATCGCAATACACTTTTTAATATGAGAAAGAAGCCAAATGAAAGCTTCAGAGAGTATGCTATCAAATGGAGGGAACAAGCAGCCCGGGTCAAGCCATCATTAGATGAGCAAGAATTGGTTGATATCTTCATAGAGGCTCAAGATCCTGACTACTTCCACCACCTAACAACCGCAATGGGAAGACCGTTTCACACAACAATCAAAATTGGAGAAATGGTCGAAAGTAGTCTCAAAACAGGAAAGATTGTGAGCCAGGCAGCAATCAAAGCTACCAGACATGCCATTTAAGGTGGTTCAGGAAGTTTTGGAAATCGTAAAAGAAAAGAGGAAGTTTCTTCGCTAGCAACAGGGTCAAGGAGTGCTCAAAGGAATTCTAATTGTCCTTACCCACCACTTCAGGGACAATCTAGCTATCCTTAACATTAATACCCTTATGTCCCTCAATATCCGGTATCTCCATCTCCATACACGGTCTTTAATGCTCAATCATATGTGCATTCTCCTAATCGCCCACATTTTCGGGGCCCAACTCAAGGAAACCTTCGCCCACAATGACCACCCTATCAGGTCCTTTACAACCCTCCTCCTATGCAAAATTATGCTCAAGAGCAGGGACAGAAAAGGAAATTCACTCCATTAGGAGAGTCTTACTCCAGCTTGTTTCAAAAGTTAAAAAAGATATGAGTGATTGGGTCTATCCCACCACATCGTCTGAATCCAACTGCTCCAGGTTTCCAAGCCAATGAAAGATGTGAGTATCATTTAGGGACACCAGGACACAGCACTGATAATTGTTGGACCTTGAAGGGGGCGATAGAGAAGCTAATCGATCATGGAGTGGTCGTTGTGACAGATGATCAAAACACTTCAAATGTGACTAATAACCCACTTCCAGCTCAAAAAAAATTTGTGGGTATGATTTGCGATGATCAAGAGTTTAAACTCCTTGGGAAAGTAGGAAAGTTGTTTAGGAAGATCGGAGAGGAAAACAAGCCGATAAAGAGTTTAGAACTAGTTGCATCTTTGAGTGTGGAAGGTGTCAACCTTGATACCAAAGTTCGAACAGGTATGCCGAAGTTGTATGTATCAAAGGGTTTTTCATTAACACAACAGGACCAAAACTGCTTGAAAGGACCTATTTTTGTTAAACTCGTCCAACAGCTTCTGGTAACTAATTCAAAGGCTGTCCTTTGGAACTATAACAAAATTGTTGTGGTTTACCGAGGAAAGGAGATTGCTGAAGAGGTTGATGAAGCAGGAGGGCTGATACGCTCTAGAAGATGTTATTCTCCAGAATAATTAAGAAAAGGGAAGATGACTCAAAACATCCAAGTACCACTGAAGGAAGCAGTTACTGAGGAAGAAGCAGAAGAGTTTCTAAAAAAGATAAAGGTTCCAGATTACTCTGTTGTAGAACAATTGAAGAAAACCCCGGTACAAATTTCATTGTTGTCTCTACTCTTGCACTCAGAATAACATCATCGTATGTTGAATAAGATTTTAAATGAAGCACATGTATCGAAGGAAACCACGGTAAATCAGTTAGAGAAAATGGCCAAGCGCATCTTTGAGTCAAACACCATCACTTTCACTGATGATGAGTTGCCCACAGAGGGAGCTGGACATAACAGAGCATTGCTTCTTACAGTGAAATGTGAAGGGTACTATGTAAAGAGGCTCATGATAGATAGGGGATCCGGGGTAGACATATGTCCTCTCTCTACGCTGCAAAACTTGAAAATTAGCCTTGACAAAATTTGCCCCAGCAATATATTTGTTCGAGCTTATGACGGCTCAAGGCGGGATACCATTGGTGAAATCAAATTAAACATGACAATTGGACCGGTGGACTTTATGATTGTGTTCCAAGTAATGGACATGGACACATCTTATAATTTTCTATTGGGAAGGCCATGGATCCATATGGCTCGGGCAGTCCCATCAACTCTGCATCAAGTTGTTAAGTTTGAACACAACCATCAGGAAATCATTATGCATGGGGAAGATGATTTACCTATTTACAAAGATCCCTACATTTCATACATTGAGGCAAAAGAAGGATGTGATTCCATTGTTTACCAGTCTTTTGAGGCCGTATCAGTCGATCGCTTTAGAGAAGGAGACCCCATTATCCAACCATGTCTCTCTTCTTCCTCTTCAATGGTAGCAACGACAATGCTCAAATATGGTTATCAACCTGGTAAAGGTTTGCGACTATGTTCGCAAGGAATTGTGGATCCCATTACTCTTTTAGGGAACCAAGGCACCTCTGGCCTCGGATACAAACAAAGCAAGAGAAATGGATATGAGACTAAGAACCACAAAGGGACTGATTGGGCTTTGCCACAACCGATTCTCAATATTTATCATTCCTTTATCAAGCCTCAAGGTCCAGAAATGGAAGCTTCCTTTACTCATTGTAACGACCCAGAAAATGATAGAGTGAAACTAGAGCCTCACATGTGAGTTTAGAGTCGAGAACCTAATGAAATGATTATATTTGAATTTGACCCAAAAAGTTCTTAAAAATGTGCTTCGGAAGTTACCGAAAACTTGTT
>JAJOOR010020787.1:0-13282 GCA_036250505.1 Solanum acaule | reverse complement strand
TCATAATGAAAATTATCATAATTTAAAAGTACTAAATCATGCTAAAATAAGTTTAATAAGTATTAGTTACATGACTAAATATTAAAGGAAATTAAAATTAGATTATGTATTTGAATTGTCTAAACCAATGTAAAGCCAAAGAATAAATATTCAATATTATTGTCATTCTTAGTGATGAATTGATTTTCTTTTTGCATTAGTATTAATTTGATTTTGATTTAAGCTTTATTATAATTATCAACATCTGTGGACTATAATCTTTATTGAACCATTCAGAATTCCAAGTTTCAAACTTGAAATAATATATTAAAAGATAAAAACTATGAAAAAGTATAAGAAATATTTAAAAATTGTATCAAAGTAAATATTTTTATGTATAAAATAAAATTTTAAAATTATATATATAATGTCGGGTTGGTTTGGTCTCGGGTTGGTTTTTTTTAGTTAAAACCAAATCAACCCAAATATAATCGGGTTTTTTTTTCAATACCAAACCAAGTCAAACCAACCACTAGTCGGGTTTTTTCTCTCGGTTTGCGGTTTGGTTCGGTTTTGTACACCCTTATTCCACACGATCACAAATGCAAATGCCCGATTTATCATAGAACCACAATCACATACCTGGTCACGAAAATCAAACTCAAATGGTTAGTTTACCGGCGTGGTACCGAGTCATCCATAGTTAGTTTACCAACATGGTACCCGAACCAACCAACAATCACAAACAATCATCCACAATCACAAATACAATGAATATCACCTTTTGAAAACCTCGAGTCACAATAAGCCCATTGCATGAGATTATAAACATGATGTCATTTCATATGTATTCCTATGTTTTCCCTATCATGTATTGCACAAATGATACTACAAAATAGTAGACATGCATACATACAAATATAAATAAAAAACATACAACTATCACCTACCTCGAACCAAGCCTCTCGAAAACTCTAAAGAAAATGAGTTTTCCCCTTTTTGAAGTATCTTGGCTTGTTCTTGGTAAAAAAACAAACAATAAAATAACAATCAATCACTAATGACCTATTAGTTATTCGGATTATCAATAAATCCTAACTCCAGTCCAATATATGATCATCTTTCATAACTTAGGGCTTTTTCCACTGTGGAATCATGTCAAAACCTTCCTCCAAAGGCAATAACCTAGATTCTAAGGCTTAAGAATCAATGGAAAAGGTTAGGGAGTCAAAATCTTACATTTACCAACGAATTCTATGGAAAAAGGAGTAAAAACTGCCCAAAATCTCCCCTCCCAAGTCCAAGAGCAAAAACTAAAGAAAATAGGGATTTTGGGGTTGTTTCTGTATGAAATCTCATTTGCTCCGCTATAGCAGAACTTACCCCGCTATAACATAGGCGAAACTTTAGAAACTCAGGAATTTGAGAAAGGTCACTTTTTCACAACACAACACAACACATTCTCTTGATGTCCCGACATATCCCTTCCATCCCAAGATCAATTCCAGGAGTTCTACTTACCCAAATTAAATTTTGAAAAGCCCTATGGACTCCTTAATGTCTTAGCTACAAGAAAATATCAATCAAACCTCAACATTACACCCCACCAATTCTTGGATGGCCTTAGACCTCACCTAGCCCAGATTCTGTATGAGGCGTGCCTAGCTAAAAAGATTTAAGTCACTACCCGCGGAAAGTTTTCTGGCCTAAATTATTTCACTATTGGCCTACTCATAACGACCAAGTCAGGTCATTACAATAGATGTGTGTTTTTGAAAGAAAATTTTAAATCTGAGAAAAATATTTTTAAGACCTGGTTCAAGTTCACTCACATCTACATAGTAAGCCCTGATTTGAGTCTAGGTTGGATATATAAAAATCTCAGTCCAAGTCCAAGCATGATATATGGATTTCACGAATCCTCCATGGATCCCACCTCACAACAAACCACTTTTGAGGGGTGTATATCGATAGAATCATTAGTCATTGCCTTGTATTGCATTACCAATCATGCTCTTATATGTTATTCTGCCTCTAATTACTTTCTTTGAACTACTAGAACTTTTCCGCGTTAAGGCTTATTTAATAATCCCTAGTTGCTACCTTTGCTCTATCAGCCTATTGAGTATTTGTGATTTTGTATTCATACTACATTTGTTGCATCTTTTCTAACGTAGATCCTCGTAAAACACACCATGTTTACTTTATCGAAGATTACGGTTTGCACGTGTCAAAAATAAACATGAACATGATATCAATACACGTCATCTACACAATAGAGAAATTTTTGTTAATATCTAAGCTTTTGAGTAAATTTTAGAGTTAATAAGGGTGTTTTAGTAAAATTGATACATTCTTAGATCCTATAAAATTCAATTTCATCGAAAACCCTAGCAGCCGCTACTGTTTCATCAATTATACTATGCATTGGTATGTCCACCTATTCTTTTCATCCAATTCATGGTATGAGTCTTGTATCTTGTCATTTTTAGAATAAAGCTTATGAGTCTTGTATCTTGTCATCTTTAATCTGTCCTTTGTTTTTGATGTCCTTCTGTTGTGCATGTGTCAAACACTTAGAAATGGCGATCAGAGATCTAAGTTTTGATTTTTTGTTTTCAATTTTAAAGCTTCAATCTAAAGCCTTCCACCAACAATTCCAAGATTTGGCACCATATATAAGTAAGTTATCATTTGATTCATCTCTATTTTCAATTTAAGCATGTTAATATGAGTTTTTTAATCTATTTTTCAGGATTTATCAATTCAAGGCCTAAACTAAAGATTTGATTGAACAACTCTAAGGAATATTGCCAATAAAGGTAAATGTTTTGCATATCTTACTCTTCTTTATTTGGAATAGTTATCACACTTTCTTTACATCTCTCTATTAAAATTAATTTTTATTTGCAGTAAGATTCGAATTAAACACAATCCGTTTAGGTTTGGGCAGGTTATTGACTCACCTATTGATTAGCTCAACTCACTTCAGTACATTAAAAATGGGTTGATATTGTTGTGTCGTAATTTTCCTATCTTTAGAAAAAATTACTTTTTTTGAAATGTTCTAAGGTATAAAACAATTTGAGTAAAATACTTAGAAAAGAGTCGCCATTTAATTTTTTAAAGAAATTAAGAAAACTTATAATTTTCAAAGATTTAAACAGAAAAAATCATTTGAAAATACTAAAGAGGGTTCGGGGTTCAATTTACACTTCGAGAAGGGTTTAAGCATTCAAAGTGCCTGCTAACATGCGGTTGACCTTTGACTTGACTAAAATATATTTGACTATTTTTAGAAAAAATAATTTAACATAAAATATATAATAATTTACACTATTCGATTAAGTTTGAGAAAATAATTAAGAAATGAACCATTTTATTCTATCTTTTTAGAGGAAGAGACCTAAAATGAAAACATTTGAATTAAGGCAAGTGATTAGAATATTAATAAAATTAGATTAATTAGAATTTATTTAATTCATTTTAAAGTAATAAATTAAACCAATTTAATAAATTAAAGCATGAAAATCATTCTAAATTAATTGACTAACCTTTTTTGAGAAAATGACTAGGTAAGTGTATATATTTTTTATTATTATTAATTGAAAAGGTTTTAACCAACATTTTTAAAGTTTATTTGAGAAAAATACTTTAACTTAAAAACAATTTTAAAATGAATAAATGTGATTAAGTGAAAAACCTTAAAGAACGTCTCTTTTAAAGTACAAAAGGTTCTATTTTAATTGAAGATATAAAATTTTGACCAATATACTTGATCACCAAAATAAATGAACACTAAACATAAAATGTATTAAAATTAAACCAACACAAAGAAAATAACTCATCTTTTGGGGAATCTAATTAAGTTAATTAAAGTTAGAGTTAAATAAGATTAGTCAAAACATAATCAAATAATTAGAAGAGTACAAGAGATAATGAAATTGGGCCCCTCCTTGGGCCAATTTTGCTGCAAATTTAAGCTTTAATTCAGTTCCTATTTTGCGTATACACCGAATGTATATCAGTGTATATGAGCATATATATTAGCCTTTTTCGTGTATCTCCCACTTCCGAACACCTGTATTTTGCCTCAGCCCTCTGTTTTTGCGTTTTTTCTTGAGGCATCAGCTTTTGGCCTGTATTTTATCATTGAACTTGTATTCTTGTATTTTTGCAACCTGTAAATCATATTTCCAGCTGTATATCAGTGTATACAGCAGGTATACCGGCCTGTTTTCAGGCTTTCCGGGATCTGAAAATTTTGATTTCCAGCCCTCACACTACATGTAACCTGTTCGCCGGCTATTTGGACTCGATAAAGAGAAGCACAATCCCCAAAATGCAAGGATAGGAAGTGGAGTCTCCATGGACTCAAAAAAGGATTCACATTCAACAAAAAAAAAGAAACATATCAGTGAATTTAAATTTCAGTGATTAGGGAAAAGAATATAACACCAACTCAATCCAACAAATGAACCTAAACAACAAAGAAGGTCACATCCAAATTAATGTATTAAGGTGTTGGATAAACAAGCAATGATTTTATCACAAAGAAGAGATAAAGCAATATATAAAAAAAAATCTCTTTGTTTTTAGTGATCTCAAGTAATGAGGAAAATATGAATATGCATTGTTCACGATGGAAAGGATTAACAAGCTTCCTGTAGTATGACAAGGATATATTTCTTGGCATGCACAAAGTGGCAAATGATTCTAACAACTTAAAAGAAAGACACTGTAAATGACATATAATTCTTACCATTTCAAAACTTAGTATGTTTCAAGATAAAGAAAAATGGGGAAGAAATACAAACAACAAACTTACTTAGAATAATAGGGGGAATGGAACAAAGCCAAACTAACAACTTAGTTTTTATCTTACTTATGTTAGGACGGATTTAAGAAAAAAAAAACAAAAACAACTCAACATATAAGATAATAAAGACTCTACAACTAGCATTAATATGAACGAGATTTGGAACTACAAATAACCAAAACATGAACTATACTATTTGACTGTACACAAATAGAACGAGCATTATACTAACTAAGCGGTAAAACCACTCAACATGCTAGCTAAAATGCGCGAAAACAACTTTGCTTATCAGACCGAGAGAAGCAGTATTCTAGATTCGGGAAAGTCATAGCCAACTAGATGAAATAACTCAGCGAGAATAGACAAAATTAATAGGAAACAAGTAATTTCAACTTCAAAGGAACCATCCAATCTCAAATAACAAAGACCGAAATCGAAATGAATAAACTAAGTAAATGAACAGACCATCCATACTAACTATTTACAACTAATAATCAGTCAGGAAACGCCCCAGATCACAACATTTAAACGCTCAAGGAGTCAAGGATCAGGAAATCGACATATTGAGAATAAAAAGAGACATGGGCTAAGATTAGATATTACCTTTCAAGGTGCGGCGAACTAGATGCCAACGAGTTGGAGACGAGCTATTCCACCACTTGTACAGAGCTCGCTGGAACGAGGAAGATTTGAGACAGCCAAGAAGGAAAAATTTATCTCCAAAGTTAAAGACAATGTTTTCTACTTTAGAACTCAGAACCTTTCTCGATTTAGAACTTTCGTGGTCTTAGAGGATAAAAGGAATTTGTGATGGTGGTAGTATCTTCCTTCAATTTCAAATCCCACCTTCTTACTGAAGGTAAATGAGGGGTTTAATTAGAGGGGAAAATAGGGGTTGATTTAGAAGAGAAAACGGGCAGATTTTGAATGAATTTGAAATTCAATATTTTCCCAAGATCCTCAAATCCTTGCTTAAAATCAGGGAAGAGGTTGATTCTTGCGTATGGGAGAGTACTGTTGGCGCGATTTTCGAGTTTGGTCATCCGCGATTTCCGCTGGGATTTTGTCTTGCGTCTGGTTTTGGACGAGATGGGGTCATCCTGTTTCGTGAAGGAAGAAGAAGATGCAGGGGCGGGTTGGGTATGTTTGTTGTTGTATCGTTTCTCGCGTGAAGAAGACGCAGGGGTCGTCCGATTCTTTTGGTATTGCTGATGTTATGTTGTATTGTATTGGTCATCAGTGGGCTGAGAATGTATGAGGATGGGTTGGGTATTAAACTAGAGGTGTTTGGGCTGCTGGAATTGGAAATTGAAGAAGTGGTATTGGGCCAGTTTTGGGAATGAATTTTTGCCCAAGGTTTGGTTTCAAATGGGTTTAAGGTAAAACTTAGTCAAATTGAATTTAATTGGTGAATTTGATTAAAATTTAAATAAGATGAGTTAATATAAATTAATTAATGAGCTTCTTAATCATAACGAAAATAAAAATAATTAACCTAATTATAAACTAATTAATTCAATTACCAAACTAATTAACTCGAAATTATAGCTATGACTTAAAGTAAATTAATAAAATATTTAACTAAAATGTAAAATCTTTTGTGATGATTTTCAAATATTTATAAAATATACTAATTATATACACAATTATATAAAAATATTTTTTATTATTTAGAAATTATAAAATGACTAGAATTATTTGAAAATAACTAGAAAACTATTTGATTTTTAATAAAACTAATTATTTTAAATCGTTTGAAATTGAAGAAGCTCGATGATTAATACATATTGTAGAGGTCCAAAATTGGGTGTCAACAATAATTTCCAAGGCTTTTGGTGCATTGTCACTCAGATTGGAAAATTGCTTTCGGTGAACCCAAAATTTCTGGATGCGAAACAGGAACTGATAAATCTAAGAAAAAACCCAAATGCCTTCTGATAGGGGTGTGGTTTGATTGTGGTGGAAGTCGCTTCTCTGCTCGCGTCCTAAGAGTTTGGCACTCCTCTTTGGACTATGTCCCAGTTCGCTGCTAAGAAAAAATTCCACGTTGTGCTGCATCCTTTTTGATGTCGTCCGCACCTGTGGTTTTTTTGGAGAACTCATCTTTCAGATGCTCTCGACAAGGACTGAGATAATACTAATTAGCATAAAAAATGCAATTCAAATGGGGGATATTGTCTTTTACCATGTTGACACTTAATTGTTCTCTTTGAACATTTGATGTCAACTCTATCGGGTTTGACGTGAAGCAAATAAAGCTTGTGTCTCATATTTGCAATATTATCTTCAATGTACTCTTCTTTTGATGTCAAAGTAATAAAATAGGTTGATGTAATATGTTGATAGTTCTCTTGATATCGTTGTTGATGATTCTCTTGATGTTGTTCTTGTAATGAAAATGATGCAGCCGATGTTGATTTTCTTGTGATACATGAAGATAATTCTCCCTTAAAAAATACAGATTATGTTTTCTTGAAAACCGTTGCGCATTACAACTCATTATTTGTTACGAATTTGGAGATGTCATTGTTTGCTTTGTGCATGGCAAACTCCGATGATCTCGGCAACGAGCCATATGGCTTGATAACGTTCCAACTATAACGAAGTGGATGCTTGATAATATTCCAACTGTAACGAGGTGGATGCTCGATAATATTCCAACTGTAACGAGGTGGATGCTCGATAATATTCCAACTGTAACGAGTGGATGGCTCAATAATATTCCAACTGTAACGATGTGGATGGATCGATAACATTCCAACTGTAACGAGGTAGATAGCTCGATTATATTCCAGCTGTAACGAGGTGGATGCTCGATAATATTCCAACTGTAACGAGGTGGATGCTCGATAATATTTCAACTGTAACGAGGTGGATGGCTCGATAATATTTCAACTGTAACGAGGTGGATGACTCGATAATATTCCAGCTGTAACGAGGTGGATGGCTCGGTAATATTCTAGCTGTAACGAGGTGGATGACTCAATAATATTCCAATTGTAACGAGGTGGATGACTCGATAATATTCCAGCTGTAACGAGGTGGATGCTCGATAATATTCCAATTGTAACGAGGTGGATGACTCGTAATATTCCAACTATAACGAGGTGGATGACTCGATTATATTCCAACTGTAACGAGGTGGATGTTCGATAATAGTCCAACATAGTTCAAAATAGGAACCTGAAATGGACAAACAAATATACAAACCACTTATGGGGTGGATCACCTAACAAAACTATATACTAAAGTCTTTTATCAGCCAATCAAAACACACAAACCACTTATGGGGTGGATACCCAACAAATTTTGAAATCTTGACCCTGACATTGTCAAGAAACACGTATGCCTAAATTGCTACGCGAAAATCATACTAAAAAAAACTATATCGACGTACATGCACGTCGCGACTACGATTCTCTCTTTAAAAGACAAAATTATAGAGGTGAATGACTTAATTCTTTCGCACGAAGATTAAAGTCAAATCCGTCTTAACAAACTTAACAAAATTTGAGTTTTGTTGTTGACAACTTCAGTCATTATCGAAAACTTGTGATGATTTGATAACTTCGATTGTCATGAAGATATTGCGATCTCCAACATCTTTTCTGATGTGATGGACTTGGTGATTTTCTCTTGCAACACTTCTAAAATAGTGTCACGTTTGATCATCTTCAGATTTGATGTTAATTTCACATATGATCCTGACTTTACTAATACTATCACCTGCAAAACTTGACACCAAACATTAGTATTGATGATGAATTAAATAATATATGTAAAGATAAAACATTAAATTAAGTCACTTGGTTTATCAGGATTAGGCTATATGATGAGCCTAATGGTGACTTTGATCGTGACTCATCACTAGCAATCCTCCAACACGTTGTTTCTTAAATCTTTGAAAGAATCTATTAGCATTTGTCCTTAACGTTCCTGCAAAATAAAAGAATATGTTTATAAATCACTTGAGGCAACATAATGAAATGAAGATAAAATGAGACGGAAAGTTTTCTAAGTTCTATTGATGAGGCCACGATGGGTGTAAATGACGTCTTTTTCCACGCTTGACAACTTTGACATTGCCATTTTTGTGACTTCGTTGTTCCTGCATCCAAAGAAAAATTCTTAGTTTGAAAGACTGATTTGTGTTGGTCTTCTCTCCATGCTTCTTCATGCAGTTGACTTGTACACTCGTCTGCTCTTCGAAATGTGTTCTTGGTGGAATTTTTGAGGACCTTCCTAAAAAATTCCATCCCGGTCTAAAATATAGAAGAACTCCTGTAACTTGCTTTGTTAATTCTGAGGTTGCTCGTTCAGGAATTTTGAGGTCCCTTCTCAAAATTCTGTCCCAGTTTGCTTCGCTAATCACAAGTGTAAGTCTTTTAACAAATGACATTTTTGTGGAATTTTTTAGATGATCTCAAAAGTTCTGTCCCAGTTGCATATTTCAACATGATTTCCAACCTGAATCTCTAGCCAATGTCATCTTGTGAAATTTTGAGATCCTTTCAAAAACTTACCAGTTGCATTTTGATCTTAAGTCTTGACTTGTTGAAGAAGCCTATCTGAATTTTTGAGATCCTCTAAAAAATTATGTCCAGTTTCCATTACAAAAGAGATGGAAATCTTATGGGAAATATGACCGAGCCGTTGTGGCGCCTACGTATTCCGTTGACGCAGGAATCAGGTCAAACGTAGTTCCCCCCATCAAAGATTAATAATAATAGGAAATTTTGATACGGAAACGACCGAGGCCGACACAGGCCGCCTACGTGTATCATTCTTGATAATTCAGGTCGGACGTAGTTCATTACAAGGAATGTGCGAAAGAAGAAGATTAAACGTGCGTTTACAAAGGAAAGAAATAATAATTTCATATGCAGAATTCTTGCCAATGTTGAGCATACTTCACATGACCTTGTTCAAAGACGTCTTGTGCCTACTCTTAAGCATCCAATATGCTATAGTTTGAGGAGGCTTAATCAATATTGATTAAATTGTTGTTGATCATGTTCTGAATTTTGTGCTTGAGGGTTGAACAATTCTCTGTGTCGTGTCCAACAGCTCCTGAATGATAAGCACATTTGTGGTCAGCCCTGTAAAATTTTCCCAAAAGATTGACTGGTCTTCCTTCTATAGGATGGATCATACCTATTGCTTTCAACCTTTCATAGAGTTGAGTTTGAGATTCTCTTATTGGTGTAAATACTTTAGGAGCTTTCCTAAAGTTTAGACGAGAGAATCGTTTCTGATTGACATTGTGGTTTTGATATTTCTTTTGTGGAGCTGACCGCATATGGGTAGCCGTGACCATGGAGACCTCTTCTTCTTTTTCTTTTGATATATTCATATCACTAATTCTGGTAGCTTTGTCATTAGCTCGCAATGCAATAAGGTTTGTGACCTTTCCAGTTTTGAAACCATCTTCCAAAGCTTCTCCCACCTTAACGATCTCAACAAATTTTTGTCCCATCATGCACAACATTCTTTCATAGTACTCAGGATTTTGAGTTAGAATAAACATTTCAGTGATCTCATGTTCTGACATGGGAGGTTTTACTCTCGCAGCTTCTTTTCTCCAACGAAGAGCGTCCTCTCAATAGTTTTCTGTAGATTTTTGTTTGATCTTCTCCAAATAGTAGCGATCAGGGGCAACTTCTACATTATGTCCAAATCTTTCAGTGAAATCCCTTGCAAGTGCATTCCAACTCGTCCATTGTTTTAATTCTTGTGATGTAAGCGACTCCAAAGCTTCTCTATTTAGACTTCGACTGAAGAGGCGCATCAACAATGCTTCATTTTTGCCAACTCCCACCAGTTGATCACAATATACTTTTAGATGTGACAGAGGATTTCCAGTTCCATTAAAAGTGGCGAACTTTGACACTTTGAACCCTTCCGGAAGGTCCAAATTCGGATGAATGCATAAATTTTCATAGTTCAGTCCCACCTCTTCTGAAAAGTAATCAAGTTTTTTTATCACTTTCGCAATCTCTTCCTTCTTGATCTGCTTAGTCTTTTTCTCTTTGGTCCTCCATTCCTTATCCTTCTCTTTGTAGTGGTCAAGTTCAAAACAACCAGTATAGTGAAGGTGTGGTTCAGTGTGGCCTGGAATATCAAAAGTTACTTTTGGAGGTAGGGGTTGAGCGTTTGGTGGATTTTGAGTGCCTTGAGCAGGGGTCTGGTACATGAAAAGGGATGCTTGAGGATTAGTGACGTTTAAGCTTTGAAATGGAGGGAATGTTTGAGAGTTGCTAGCATCTAGGCTTTGACATGAAAGGAAGGTTTGAGGGTTGGGATTCAGGCTTTGAAGAGGAGGTGGTGCTTGGTATGAAGTGTTGGTCTGATGAAGATTTGGGGTAGTTAAGTTGATAGTTGAGGGATTTTTAACAGGGTTGGAGGGTGAGCAATTCTGGATATGTTCCAAGTTTGAATTCAGAGGAGGAAAATGGAGTGGAAGCATTCCATCACCTAGAGTGTTGACATCGACAGTCGAAATCGACAAATCTTACTTTTTCTGAAGCTCAACCCTCAATTCAGCAATCTGTTGCATCAGCTGTGCAACTAACTCATTTTGTTCAACGGCAGGGGGTTGAACTATAACAACTTTAGCCATGCCAGTATTCTCACTATTCTGAGTCATTTTCTTTTTTCTTTCAACAAATTTCAATTGAGGAAGGAATCTTTGAGAACTTTGAATGTTCAACCAATTTCACCAACACAAATCAGTTTTGAGTACCTGACAAAGAAAAATAACTCAAAAGACAAATGTGTTAGTTTGTGTCGATAATACAATATATCACACACATTACTGTAAACACATAAATGTTGCTTCATTTGAAGATAAACTATCCCACGGATATAGAAAAGATGGCTAATAGACAAAAAATTGTCTATTTAACTTTGGGATTAGTGACAGAAAGATTGACTCGCGTCGAGCCAAGTTGTTTTTTTTTTTTGCATATTTCATTGACATACTTCTGATTTTCGATTGAGATGAGATTGCAAGAGTTGGAAAAGATAGAACTTCAAAAATGTGGACTGAGCCTTGAAAGGTTGCCTACGTATCTCACGAAGGAGAATTCAGGTCCTGTGTAGTTCAACCAACTTAAATTTCTTTCAATTTGAGACGAGTAAGATTTGAAAAAAGGAAATTCGAATTTTGTTGAGAAACTAAAGACTCGAAGAGTATTTGGACGCAGTTTTGATAGTGACTTGATATTTATGCTTAAGGGTTCTAAAAACAATTCGAAGAGGAATAAACTAGAATATCTCCAAATAAAGCAACATATTCACACACGCAATTAATCATGTAGCACACAAACATATATTGCGCGTTCTAAACAGATATGTGACCCTTTTGTGCCAATGGTAGGCCTAACGATTTGAAGGATTTATAATGTCATTTGAAACATTCCATTGTCCCCAAAACCCAAAATATACAAATTTTTGAATAAGCTGAATGATGATACATAATAGGGGAGAGGGATACAAATAATCAATCTCACACAGGAGTACAATCCTAAGTTATGCCTTAATGGAAAATCCATCTTTTTTGAACTTCTCGTCATCTCCGGATGTCCACGTATTTGGATGCAAAT
This sequence comes from Solanum acaule, assembly GCA_036250505.1. Classification (NCBI taxonomy): domain Eukaryota; kingdom Viridiplantae; phylum Streptophyta; class Magnoliopsida; order Solanales; family Solanaceae; genus Solanum; species Solanum acaule. The sequence goes on along the minus strand of JAJOOR010020787.1, from coordinate 880 downwards.
GATAGCTCATGAAGATCTTTATTTTTTAAATAAAGTAAGCTAACTTAAAAACCCTGAGAGACAATGGTTTGCCCAATGACGTATACATCCTTCAAATTTAAACACATACGTATGATCGTCCATTTAAGCCATGGGCCATGTTGGACTCAAGGTGGTCTCTCTAATGGGCCCAACACACCTTGGGTGTTGAGTCATCTTAGTTCGATGCACTAAAAGGGATTTGGTTTCACTGTACGCTAATTGACTAAGAGTTGGTTTTTGAAAGAATGGGAACCCGAGTTGGACAAACTACAGGGTGAAGTATAATAAACGACGTTGGATGACCACAAACCAACTATTCGTTTATCACTTCAAAAGAATTCAAATGTGTATTTATGAAGGATAGTCGTGGAAAGCCACGTAACCGCCTTATTTCCTAATGCAAACTATTTGCTATTTGGCGGAATCGAATGCCATGAAATGCAACAGTTAATTGACTAAGAGGGATTTGGTTTCACTGTACGCTAGTTGACTAAGAGTTGTTTTTTGAAAGAATGGGAACCCGAGTTGGACAAACTACAGGGTGAAGTATAATAAACGACGTTGGATGACCACAAACCAACTATTCGTTTATCACTTCAAAAGAATTCAAATGTGTATTTATGAAGGATAGTCGTGGAAAGCCACGTAACCGCCTTATTTCCTAATGCAAACTATTTGCTATTTGGCGGAATCGAATGCCATGAAATGCAACAGTTAATTGACTAAGAGGGATTTGGTTTCACTGTACGCTAATTGACTAAGAGTTGGTTTTTGAAAGAATGGGAACCCGAGTTGGACAAACTACAGGGTGAAGTATAATAAACGACGTTGGATGACCACAAACCAACTATTCGTTTAT
>JAJOOR010020786.1:0-12697 GCA_036250505.1 Solanum acaule | reverse complement strand
ATTAAAATATTCTTACTTAACTACAAAAATGTAAGTTTCTGACGAAGGAGTAACGATCGACACCCCTCAAGTATATATGGCTCCACCACTGAAGATTTATATATATATATAGAGAGAGAAATTTCACTTTTATATGAACACAAATTTTAATTAATTAGGACAATAAATTTCGATATAACCATATTATACAAAAAGATTTATAAGTTTGATAAAAAAAAAATGTAATTAATGTTCATTTTTGTTGCCAATTAAAGGACAACCCCACCCCACCCCCTCTTTGAAGCAACTCGCAAAACTTTAAAAAGAAGATGATGGAATAAGTGAGATTCTTTTATCGTTAACTAGTTGGTTAGAGATTTCATATTCGAATCATTTGATATATATATATATATATATATTGCTTCTGCTTTTATACAAACATTAATTTAATTGAAAAAAACTCAAATATATCATCAAACATTGAGAATTTTTTTATTTATGTCATCCATTAAAAGTTTGGTTCATCTATGTAGTTTTTATTTGAGAAAAGAGTCATTCATGTCATTATTTGTTAACTGAAATAACATAAATAAGCTAAACTTTCAACGAATGACGTAAATAAATTTTTCTCAAAATTTGATAATATATTTAAATATTGTCTCTTAAATTAATTGAGACGATAAATATCGATATGGATGGTTATACAAAAATATTTCTAAGTTTGTTAAAGGCAACAAAGCTGCAAATAGGGAAGCAGCGTAGCGTGTTGTAACTAGTGGTGCACAAATAGACGTGTATAAAGCAAACAACCCTTGTGGAAGGGAAGGTCAGAGTCGTAAAATCAACGTAATAATTTAGTGCGGCCTAATTTGGACTCTTTCCCTAAATAGTTGCCAACTTACTCATCATTAGTCCCCACCTCTTATCCCTTCACACGAGTTTTGGTCGGTGATTCGAACATACAAACTTAAGTGTTGTTTACACTCTATTTAGGTCATTATTATTCATTATTATTTCATAATGTACTGTATTGTATTGTATTTTATTGTACTGTACTGTATGGTAGATATAATGTTTGGCAAGACTGTATTGTTTGTTGTTATTTAATAATATTTTTATGTTTGATTTGACTGTATCGTACTGTATTGTAATTTATAAATTTACTAAAATCCTTAATTATTCAAGGGTAGGAGGTTTGACTAGAATTAAATAATATAGGGTAAAGGGTAAAAAAATATTATGCCATGATATAATTGGAAAAAGAAATTAAGTAACAATGGGAACACACCAAATCGGTTGTTCCATAAAATGGAGATTTTCATTGTTACGTAACAACGATATTTAACAATACAATACAATACATTTTAAGTAACAATCAAAACAAACATTGTAGGTATGATAATGGTACAATACAATACAATACAATGGACAACAATGATCCAAACATAGTGTTAGCGTGAAAAGAATAGTTATGAAATTAAACTATGTTGCGATTCATTTTGTTGTTTAGCTGGTAAGTTTGGAATAATTTATTTTAAGACTAAATTATGGTACCATCCTTTTACTTTAACAAATTTAAGATAGAAGTTCTATTTTCAAGATAAATAAGAAGAAAGTTTTATTTTTAAATACATACAATACCATCATGAAAATGCATGTGTAATAGTTTTATTTTTAAGAATGAATAACTAAAGATCGCAAAGAAAATATAAAACATCAAATAAAGTGAAGGGTATTTTTGTAAACAAACAACTTGTTCTTAAAATGTATGTCATGTATATTATTTTGAATATAATAAACCAATACACTCAATAAGATATAATTTCAGTATAACTCATCTCATCATAACTTATCCAATCATAATTAATTTTATCGTAACTTGTATTCAAACCAAACGACCCCTTAGGATTGAAAGTGAAGGATATTTACTATCCGAACATCTTCCTCTTATCCATCTCTAATATTTTATATTTTTTGTCCTTAAAAATTAAATTTATATGTAACAGATATAAAATTCTTTAAAAATGAAAAATATTATAATATAAAAATATTAATATATTTTATAAAAAGTAAAAATAAAAAACTAGCACAAAATATGAACAAAAGGGCGAATGACCTTATTTCTGAATCTTCAGGATATAGCGCCTTTTCCCTATGCCTTCTGTCCTATCGTCAGCTCCAATTTTTCTTCCAAATTTACGGCAAATACTTTACCCAATGCTTAATATTTTTATAATTATAATAAATTAATAGTATATTTTTATCTAATAAAATTATTTAATTATATTCCTTTTTGAATTACATATTTATATTATGTATATGTTCAGTTTAAACACAATTCTTGAAAATGTTTCTCATCTCTAAAAAGTAAGAGTTGTTTTTTACTAAATTATTTTTAATCAAAAAGTACTTATTTAGTATAATTTTTTTGATTCTGTGAAAAAACAATTTCAAAATTAGCATAATCCAAAAAATGAATTTAAATTTATTTACAATATACGCTATGGATGTATTCAAATGATAAGAATAATTTTATATTTTATACAAATATAAAAAGTTGGTGTCTAAATTTTTTTCAATAAAAACGTATGCTATTACTATTAGCTTTGACCTCTATATTTAGCAACTGTTTAGGAGCAGTAAAAGCTACTATTTGATAAATCTAGAGTTTTCTCTTCTGTTAAATTATTTATTATATTTTCCATAAAGTTAGGTGAAAATGGTGATACCACCATGACCTAATCAAGGTCTCCTAAGAGAGTACTAGTCATATTTTAGTTGTTGACTTCGTTTTATTTTATTTGATTCTTATATTGAAAATATTTTTTAAATTTTTATAAATGAAGAAGAGTTTATTAGAGGTTTTTTTTCTTTTATGTTTATAGAGTTTCACAACATTATTGAAGTTTCATTTAGAAACACATACATAATAAAAGTTTTCTTAAAAAAAATTGTTAAGTCAAGTTACGTTAAATATTATAAAACATAGGAATATCATAAAATGGTTTACTAGTGATATGATCACTACTTTGAGAGGAAATAGGCATTGATTTACTATTTAAAATTGTTATGTAAATATTTTTTTCATGTGTTCTTTATTTATTTATTTAATTTATACGGAAATAATTTGTAAGAAAAATACAAAATTTAAAATAAATTTGTAAAGGATACAAAACCATTGACCCTTTGACTTGATAGGGTTTTGAGAAAGAAAGTTTGTTTTTTAGATTTTTGAAATTGAACACGTGTTAAAATATTATTTAAGCATAAAAAGTATTATATCATAATATTTATGAAACTATAAATAATTTCATTTTAGAAAAAAAAATATTTGCTAGAGGTTAAATACAACATTTGAATGAAATTAATTTCAAATATAAAAATATCAATTTTTATAACAGATTAATAAAAATATAAATCTTACACAATTTAACTTTATTACTCATTATTATTGTCATTTTAAAGATGTTTTTCAAAATATCAAATTTTATTAGTATATTTAAAAATAAATATAATTAAATTATTGTTTTATTCATTGATCACCGCCTGAATTGATGTATCGTGGGACTTTCCAAAGAGAAAATAGTTTCAAATGTGTAAATTGTCTTTTTAATTTTTCTCATCAAAATTAATTGTTGGAAACCAAAGATGATAAATCACATAATGCAGAATTAGTTAATTTAGTCACTATCCCTTTTTTTTAAAATCCCTATTTTTCTATTTCAAAAATGATAATACAATTTTAAAAAAGAAGAAGATACAATTTTATAATTAAAGATGATTTAATTTTAATTTTTTAACCCTTCATATGAGTAGCAAACAAGTGATTAAATTGAGTTGAATGAATCAAAATGGACTAAAGCACTAAATGCAGAAATTATCAAAACTTTTACAACTCTTATCAAATGAACAAATCATAATTCGTAAACAAGATAACAAAAAATCATTAAAACTATTTTATAAATATATATTTGTGATACATGCTATCACAAGATTTAATATACACATAGTTTTACAAATCTTTACTGGCTCATAAAAACGACAATAATAGTAACTAGTTATTTTTTAATATATGAATTCCGAGTTATCTTGTTTTACAAAATTTAAAATAACCATCTATTTTTATGAAAAATAAAGTTCTCAAAATATAGATTTTTAGATCAAATTAGTTTAAAAACAAAAAATGATTTTTTACAAAATTTAAAATAACCGTCTATTTTTATGAAAAATAAAGTTCTCAAAATATAGATTTTTAGATCAAATTAGTTTAAAAACAAAAAAAATGATTTTTTTTTTGTGAAATTTCAAACCCTATTTTTCACAACTTGAGATTTGATAAAAAAGACATTAATTTCAAATTATAAACTTAAAATTAAGGTTCCAAATTTTACGGAAAAATACTTATTTAATCTCGTAATCTTAAACAAATACGAAGGCAAGTCATGTCATAACGTATTAATTAATTTTCTTAAATCTCGTGATCTTAAATAAATTATGGAGGCAAGTCATGTCATAACGTATTAATTACGACAGCGATCCGTATTTTGGTCCGAAAAAAAAAGACGTAATTGAGCACCTTCGTTAGGGGTAGAAAGGTAACTTACTCCGCCTCGTTCCTGCCGAGTTCTCGGACCACTTTTTTTCTCTATATAAAAATACTTGATTCCTTATAAACTTTCTAAAACTAAAATACATTCTCTCTTCAAATTAAACTTTTTCTCCATTAAAATTCTCTCTGCAAATTTATATTTTTTCCCCCAGTTTTGAGAAGAAAGCAAAAGCTATGTGTGGTGGTGCAATTATCTCCGATTTGGTACCTCCTAGCCGGATTTCTCGCCGGTTAACCGCCGACTTTCTATGGGGTACATCCGATCTGAACAACAAGAAGAAAAACCCTAGTAATTACCACTCAAAGCAATTGAGGTCTAAGTTTATTGACCTTGAAGATAAATTTGAAGCTGATTTTCAGCACTTCAAGGATTACTCTGATGATGATGAGGATGTCAAGGCCTTTGGTAATTTCTCTTCTCTCATCTGTTTTTTTTTCCCTACTAGTAGATAGGAGTTCCTTTTAGCTTTTGAAATTGTTACCATGATTTTCTGAAACTGTTTGTTTTATTTGCGTGTTTAAATACGTTTTATGCTTTAAAAATCAACTCGAAATGATTTGATTCAATGAAATTAGGAAGGATTTTGGGTCTTACCTAACACGCCTGAGTTGGTTAGTGTTGCGTGGTTCATTTGTAGAACTTAATTTAGTTTGAGTATTTTGGTGTTGAATTTACTGATTTAGATGATTTGGGGTTTAAAATTGCGGTTTCGATTGACTTTTTCCCCTTTTTAGTATGTGAATATACATTTAAGAGGAGAAAAAAATATAGCTTTTGGGTATAGGATGTTTGCGAATTGTAAAAAGAGGAGAAAGATGCTGTTTTTCTTCCTAATTAATGGAGGAAGGAACATTTAACACAACAGATGATACTAAGTAATTTATGCAATTGTGGATTGTGGTTGGTGCTCAAACAAAGTCAGATTTTGGGGCCTCCTTAAAGTTTTCTGTAGCCTCGGTTCTCATCTTATCAGAGGGTTTGTTAGCGCCAGATGAAAGAATTTGGTCAGTTTTTTATAATTCTGTTTGATATGATAAACCCAAGATTGCGAGAGATCTAGTTTTTTGGATCATATATTCCTAATTTGGACTCGATTTGACTGTAAAGTGGTCATTTATATAGCAAATTTTCTAGATGGTGAACTTTGATTCTCTAGATGATAAACCTTCTATCTCCTGAGGGTTTGCTACATGATGCTGATAGCAAAAATAGAAGTAATTTGGCGTAAATAACAGCAGAGAACATATGATTGCATGTGTTTTGAAAGATAACTATCTTGATTTTGGTAATCTCTAGTACTAGTGAGATAAGAGAACCTGCTTTGCATGAGTGCTCTATGTTTCTCACTTTCTTGGTATCTGTTTGTCATTTTATCTGATTGATTGTTCCGAATGCTGGTGCTCTATTATGACTGACCGAGATGGTTAATTTCATTTTATTTCTAAAGGCTCCAAATCTGTGAGATCTGTTGATTCAAACTGTGATGCTGACAGATCCTCCAAGAGAAAGAGGAAGAATCAGTACCGGGGGATCAGACAGCGTCCTTGGGGTAAGTGGGCAGCTGAAATACGTGATCCAAGGAAAGGGATTCGAGTCTGGCTTGGAACTTTCAATTCTGCCGAAGAAGCAGCCAGAGCTTATGATGTTGAGGCGCGAAGGATCAGAGGCAAGAAAGCTAAGGTGAACTTTCCTGATGAAGCTCCAGTGTCTGTTTCTAGACGTGTTGTTAAGCAAAATCCCCAGGAGGCACTTTGTGAGGAAACCTTGAACACAGTTCAGCCCAACATGACTTGTATTAATAACCTGGACGGTGGATCTGATGATTCGTTCAGCTTTTTCGAAGAGAAACTAGCAACAAAGCAGTACGGCTACGAGAATGTGTCTTTTACTGCTGGAGATATGGGACTGGGCTCAGTTTCCCCTTCAGCTGGTACAAATGTTTACTTCAGCTCTGATGAAGGAAGTAACACTTTTGACTGCTCTGATTTCGGTTGGGGTGAACCGTGTGCAAGGACTCCAGAGATCTCATCTGTTCTGTCTGAAGTTCTTGAAACCAATGAGACTCATTTTGATGAAGATGCCAGACCAGAGAAAAAACTGAAGTCCTGTTCCAGCACTTCATTGACAGATGACGGTAACACTGTGAACACACTATCTGAAGAGCTATCGGCTTTTGAATCCCAGATGAAGTTCTTGCAGATCCCATATCTTGAGGGAAATGGGGATGCATCAGTTGATGCCTTCCTCAATACAAGTGCAATTCAGGATGGTGGAAACGCCATGGACCTCTGGTTCTTCGATGATGTACCTTCTTTAATGGGAGGCGCCTACTAAGCTGCATACACGTCTTCCCTTGCTAAGTTTTGTAAATAACGCTTCATTTGAGTGAAGTTTGCGTTTGCGTTTGCGTTATTTCCAAACTAAGACTAATATGTATTGTATTAATTTATTCAAAATTTTACTCGTTTGATATATCTAAGTATGTATCCTTGCTTTCATTAGTCGATGGTTTACAGTCACAAAGCATATGAATGCGTTGGCGAAGGTAAAACTAACCTAACTTGATGAATGAGAGATTTTGAATTTAGCATTTTACTGATACGTGATGATTAACTAAATTGTAGTATTGTTTAATTTACAGTTGTAAGTTGCGTGATCGATCATTCTCTTAAAAATCTTGTGCTTATGCTTATCAGAAAGAGTCATTCAGTTAGGTAGGCTAGCCTGTCACAAGCTTTTGTGCATTATTGATCAATAATGTCAATTTTCCAGAATCTGTGGCACATACCAAAAATGATTTATTAATTTCTCAATTTATATGATATACTTTCATTTTTAATCTTCTTTTTTTATTCTTAATAAAATAATATATAGTTATAAATTTCACATGTCTTATCTTTTCTTCTTAAATTTGGTGTTTAATCGAAATTACGTTGTTATATAAATTGAGACGAAAGATGTATTATTAAGTGGAATACGTACTTCCCTTTGATATCATAAAGAGTTGTGCCAACTCCAGGAAAGACGATGAGCCGACTTATTTTAATTTATCTTATTTAATTATTTAGCATTTGAAACTTGTTACTCCAACTAATTTAAAATGGTATCATCTAGAATTCATTACAAATAAAAGTTCTCTCAATTGTTGAGTTAGAGGTGGAGCTAGAAATTTTTGAGGAATCAAATATAAATAAGTAAACACAAAGAAATAAGAGATTTAACTCCGGCTATATATGTATATATTAAAAATAATAGTAATTGATATTTGATCTTATCTCATATGATAATATGTGAGGGTAAATGAGACAATTTATCCATAGGGGTATAATTGGAAAGGAGGGGAAGGCGGCTTGTGGCTAGTGGTGATAGTGGGGTCCAATTTGTTTGGAGATGTGCCCCAAGTGGAAGGTTCAGATCATCAATTTTTATTTTTATTTTTAATTTTAGTTTGATATTTGTATTAAAGTTCAATTATTTTGAATTTGCGTGGCTTAGGGTCCTATTTAGCGGAAACACTCCATAGTCTCTACTAAAGATTGTTTCATACCCAAAATTTCAAAATTAAAATCTCTAATTAAAAAAAGAACAGTCGCATCCGCTAGTGCATCACTGCTTACTTTATTCATTTGGTGGATTAGACTGAGAAAAGGTGTTTTTTTTAATTGGTAACAAAAAAGGTGTCTTTTGTTGTCATGGATATGAATATTCCTTTTACTTCCATTCTTATCTTACCATACGGTGTATGTCGACATATAATTTTCATTTTTTAATTTGTCTAGTAAATAATATATATAATATTTTAATTTAAAATAATTTAATTTTAATTTCTTATGTATTCTTAATGAAATTATTTTATAGTTATGGAGATACTTATGATTTATTTATGTGTAAATTTTAAAAAGATATCTTATAAAAAATATGCACAATCAAACATCGATATTTTCTTTTCCGACTTTTTCATAATGAGAAAAGTTGGGAAAGTAATCTACCTAAATTGTGGTGTAGTGATAGTAATATTTCATCATGAAATTAGATGTTTTTAATTTAAATTTTGGATAATGAGAAAATTATGTTGACAACATTATTCCTAAATGAAATCTGCAATGCATAATTTAAATTTAATTAGAGCTTTAATATAAATTTCAAACATTCGATTGATTACAAAAATTTCCAAGTAAGGAGAAGTCTTGATTATCCGCGAAGTGTTCTGTTGATCGAGGTACAATGCACACCAACAGAAAAATAAATCCGCCAAGCAGGAATCAACCCCACATGTAATTGGACCAAAGTTCTTCAGGGTCCTTCCTTGCCATTGAATTAACAATTCATGGTATTGAAAACCTGTTAAATTTGGTAGACTGTCGCTTTTATTTTTGAATTATTGACCATTTTAAAAATTATTTTTTGCTTGATTAACTAAATTTAGATATATCTAAATCTACTAGATGACATAATAAATAATTTCAAACTCTTGTAAAAATATGAGACTCTTAATAAAAAGATTGAGAGAAAAGTTGAAAACACTTCTAAATTTATCCTAAACTGCCATATAACGTAACAAGTGATCTCAAATTCTTGTAAGAATATGTGACTCTGAATAAAAAGCTAAGAGAAGTACGGAAAACACCTTAAACTTAGCGAGAATTTAGAAGTGTATTTCACTCATATTTACAAGATGAAAATGTATTTAAGTTCAATTAATCATGTAAACAAGTGTTTTTAATACTAATAATAATCATATATATATATAAAACTAAAACATAAAACAGATGATGTGGCGCTCTCTGAGGCCTCAAATCCTATTTATCTTTTTTGTATTTTTTTGAGATTTTTCCTCATTTTAAAATGCAAAAAAAATTATGGCTTTATATTTAATTATTTCCTCATTAAAAAATAAATAAAAAACTAACATTTATGACCACTAAAAGTAATTGTTTGCTTGGCATTAACTTTTTAAAAAAAAAAAAAACAATAACTCACCATTAATGTTGCCCAAAATTTTCTACCGGAAAAAAACTCTTTCTCCTTCCCTATTACTCCCTCCGTCCCTATTTAGTTGTCCACTTTAGAAATGTCACACATATTAAGGTAACAATGATTAGCATAGTGAAGTTACAATTTTACCCTTATATACAATCAATTTACAATTCCAAAATAAATTACTCAAGATAACTAATCAATGTTGGGAAGTTCATAAGTTTATTTACTTTATTTATGACAACTTTATTTAAATAACGATATAATAGGAAAAAAATTGTTGTCCTTTCTTGATTTGTCAAAATGGACAACTAAATAGGGATAACTAAAAGAGGAAATATGGACAACTAAATAGGGACGGAGGGAGTAATAGGTATTGATGTTATATTAGTATTAAATAGTATCCATTAGTGTTGCACGATTTTTTTGCCCAGAAAAACTGATTTCAATCCCCTTCTTCTTCCCACAAATTAATATTTATTAAAAGATATTAAATGCTGCACCTCTTCAAATTCTGGGGTCTCAATGAAATGGTAGTATAAATTTAGGGATAAAGCTCCAACAACCCCATATGCTAGGTGAAAAATTCATGATTCTATATTTCATCAGATCAGGTAATTCTAATTATTATTTTTATTAGATAATTGTACCAACAAACTTATTAGTGGTTATACATGGTTCTAGGTGATACTATGATCACTTCTTAAGATTTTCTTATGCATGGACATTTATTGTTATGATTTCTAAGCAATATATCTTTTCTTTGATTGTTAAATATAATTTTTGTTGAGTTTGTTCCATCATTTGCAGAAAGTGAAAAGAAAAATGTATCAACAAGCTACAACAATTATTCAAATGGACTTCTTATCAAACTACTTATTATGAGTATCTCAAATTTATCTTTTTGATTATGCTTGTAGATCTAATTATTTAAGTATTTATAAGATGCAATTTTACTTGATACATTTCGTATATGTGTTTTGTTTCTTTTAATTTGTTGGTTTAACTTTCTTTTCTGTTCATTATTTTATGTAAGATTTTTTTTCTGTGTGTTTTCGTACATGATTATGAAAATAATAAATTGTTCATAAATAAGAACATTGAAAGAAAATTGATCTCTCATCAGCTTATAAACTTTAGTTTATTACTGTTTTCATTGATATTATTTCTCAAAACATTTAGATATCCGAAGGCTTGATCTTAATTAGTTTTAAAAAATAATGCGAATAAAATTATATTTTCTTATTCACAAAATTGATTGCTTGAGAAATGAAATCAAACTTAATTTTGACATATTTAAAGTTTCAAATTTAGTTCAAATTAAAAAGAGTGAATTACGTTCAACTAGCTATTTTTACTCACCGTTAACTACCTCTTATTGTATTCAAATTTCATTAATGTGTTAGTACCTATCATTTTAATTTAAAATTTTAACATCGATTAAATAATTACTCAATTGTTTAGGGGAAGATAATTACTATAAAACATGAAAGACATTTGATTTCAAATAGGTAATGAGAATATTAAAGTAGAAAAAAGTATTAACATTTTAATTATTCAAAAATAAAGCACAATCTTTGACTAACAACAAGAATTAGGGAAACAAGAAAATAATGAAATTAATTAATAAATATAGAAAGGATCAAAAGAAAATGGTCCAGAAAAATTAAACGAGGAAGTAGAATAAGAAAGGGAAAGAAACGGAGATAATCACAAAGTAAAGAATGAAAACTCAAGGGAAAGTAGCCTATTTTCTAAACTAGAGCTTATTATTTAGGATATGTACAAATGAGGGGTGTTGTTCCGTAATTTTCCTATCTTCAGAAAAATCACTTTTTGAAATGTTCTAAGTATAAAAACAATTGGAGAAATACTTAGAAAGAGTCGCCACTTAATTTTATAAAGAAATTAAGAAAACTTATAATTTTCAAAGATTTAAACAGAAAAAATCATTTGAAAATACCAAAGAGGGTTCGGGGTTCAATTTACACTTCGAGAAGGATTTAAGCATTCGAAGTGTCCGCTAACATGCGGTTGACCTGCGACTTGACTAAAATATATTTTTGACTTTTTTAGAAAAAAGTAATTTAACATAAGAATAATAATTTACGATGTTTGGTTAAATTTGAGAAAAATAGCTAAATAAATGACACATTTTATTTCATTTTATTGTTTTTAGAAAAAGGGATCCAAAATGAAATATTTGACTCGAAATACAAGTGATTAGAATATTGTGTAAATTTCATATATGACATATATTATAGTACTATTTTCAAGCTATAGCAGTAGATTTAGACTTTCAAGCTATAACATTAAAAATTTCAGGTTATAACAAGTTAAAAAATATAAATATATATTTTTATTAATTGAAAAAAACTTAAAAAATAAATAAAAAGATAAACGAAAATAAAAAAAAAATGGAATTAGAAATAATAAAGTAAAAAACTGAAATTGTGGGCTATAATTTAATTTGAATTTATTGTAAATAATTAATGATTAGCATGAAATAAGGGATCCAAACTAATTAAGAATATTCAGTTTCCTTAATTCACTCTAATTTGTTAAAATTAAATCAAAAATATGATTTTCAAAATCAATTTCCATTTATTTAATAAATGATTAATCTATTTATGGTTTTTTATTATTAATTAATGATAATGTAATTAATAAGGAAAATATGAAAAGAAAAAAAAACGGAAATAGGGGTGGCAATTAAATTTGAATTAATTTAAGATAATTATTAATTAGCATGAATTAAGGAATCTCAAACTAATTAAATCTAAACATGTTTTTGGATGAAACGTTTGGAAACACACTGATATTTTCAAAATAGTATCTTGAAATTGTAATAGGCAATCAGTAATTCATATGTAAACGGTATCTTCCTGAAAGAAAACATATGATATTATATATTATCAAATACTTAAACACAAGTTAAAAAAAAAATAACTTTTTGTTGTTCTTCTTGTTGATGGTTTTGAAGATGCTCCAACTTCTACATTTGTTTTTTTTTTCTTTTTTCCTTTTTGATTTCAGTAAAAAAATTAAAATCGAAATCAGAAGGGGTTTCAACAATTTTCCCCTTCCTCTTCTTTCCCTTTTGATTTGTAGGGGTGACCCTTTTTTTTTCT
>JAJOOR010020785.1:0-18553 GCA_036250505.1 Solanum acaule | reverse complement strand
CCGCATGTTAGCGGACACTTCGAATGCTTAAACCCTTCTCGAAGTGTAAATTGAACCCCGAACCCTCTTTGGTATTTTCAAATGATTTTTTCTGTTTAAATCTTTGGAAATTATAAGTTTTCTTAATTTCTTTAAAAAATTAAGTGGCGACTCTTTTCTAAGTATTTTTCTAAAATTGTTTATACTTAGAACATTGCAAAAGGTGATTTTTCTAGAAATAGTTAAATTACGACACAATATCAAGCACTGTTGACATTCTCTATAACTCTCTACCTTAGTAAATCTTAATAGATTTGCAAATCGTTGCTAGTGAGACACTTCTTTTTTTGTGATAATTGGTAAACTTGCTGCCATGTGACCTGGCCGATAGGAGCTATATATTGTGCACGATTTACTTTGCTTGAACCTTTTACATTTAACAAAGTCTCTTGACCGATAGGAGTTATACATATTGTTGACATCCCATGAGAGGGAGCAACGTCGTGATGACGCGCCAAAAAATAGTTAAACAATTTTTATAAAGAGTTAAAAGAATTTAGAAAGGGGTAAAAGGGTAAAAGGGAGTCGCCATTTGTGCATTGTCTTTATCATTTTGAGAGTTACCGTCAGATTTGAGAAAATTGGATACTACCCTCACCATAGGCATTACTAGGTCTTCAAACCAACTGTAAAAGCCACTGGAAATATGTTGAATTAGATTCAGCAAAGCACACATTACAAAAAAAATTTCTTGCCCTTCAGAACAAATGAATGTATTCCAAAAGGCTTGAAGTAAATCATCAACATTTCTTCTAAGGTGTTGTTCTCCTACATTTTCCGGGAAGTCCATGAAAAAAGCAATTGCAGAATATCTAGTATAGGGATTACCTGAATGGAGAGATTCCAAAAAGAATACCATCATCTCCTCCCAATCTTGCTCGTTTAAGAAGAAACAATTCATTATCTTACCAGCCAATTTCCAAAGATTTTTATCGATTGTTTCAGACCAAAGATTTTTATCGATTGTTTCAAAATGTCTTTGTTTGAGCAATTTTAGAATTGCTACCTTCAGTTCTTCTCTTACAAGTTACAACAAAAGAATAATAGTTCCAAAAATTTGGCGACTGGGGACCATCGGAGTTGTCTCCTCCTGACAACACTAATTCATTATCAGTTCCATAAGATCAGCATGATATCTATCCTCCAAATTTGGCATCACTGCCAAAAGAAGTACAGTGGTCGAATTGAAATCACTTTCGATATCGACCCGACTGAGTTTGAATGGAATATCAACAGTGAGATAGGTAGCCATGGTGAGAGAGGGTTTTGGCAAGAACACAAAGAGCTGAAAAGAGAGAGGGTTTAAAGTAAAATGATTAGATTTGGCTATCATTGTAATTAAACGATAGCTCAAATAAACTTCAAATGCAACCGAATTGATATAAATTAATTAATGAGCTTCTTATTCTTAACGAAATAAAATAATTAAATTAATTATAAACTAATGATTCAAAATAATAACCATAATTTAAACTAAACCAATTTAATAAAATACTAACTAAAATTAAAATCTTTTTGAGATGATTTTCAAAATGTTTATAGAATATACTAATTATATACAAAATTATAAAAAACATATATGTCACTTAAAAATTATAAAAATGATAAAATTAATTAAAAGTAACTTGAAAAATATTTTAAACTTTATAAAAACTAATTATTTCAAATCATTTGAAATTAAAGAAGCTTGTTGATTAATCTATAACGTGGAGGGCCAAAATTGGGTGTCAACATATATAATGCATGGTTTACTTAAATGTGTACACAAGAGGAGTATCCTGAGTTGAATGAGTGAGTGAGGCACTTTGAGTTTGTTGAAAGGTGGTAAAATGATCTCCTTGATTGAGCTCACTTGAAGTTGGAAACGAAGGTGGCATGGGTCCTTTTTGGCGGGCATCAGTTGGTAAGTTCTGAGAAGCAGCATGGTATTGTGTTACCAGGAGGTTCAGTTCACCAATTTGTTGCTTTAGACGAGCGATGACTTTCATGGGTGATTCCGTTGCTACCGAGGCGCTAGGATTGGGAGTGACAGATGAAGTGATGATCATTTCGGATGACGTAACTGTGTTGATAGTGAAATCCATTTTTGTACGAGTCCTCTTAGTAGTCCAAGTAAGAAATGAAGAGTCTGTAGAAAATTCCTTGACCTTAGACCGTGTAAAATATGAATGTTCTGTCAGCGGGTACTTTGGTGAAGTGAGCAAGTTTGATTACCAACACAAATCAGTCTCTTCTTCTAAAAACAACTCAAAAAATAAGAGAATTAGTCCATTAATCATAATAATCAACCAAAATAACATATAAAACAAATAACATTTATTTTGCTTCAAACAGATTAGTCCAAAATTCAAAGAACAAAGGACTCTAAAAGAATGACCAAATGGGAAACTTTGATTGTTTTGTGAACTAAAATTTTAACAAAAGAGAGTAATTTGAACAAAGCAAACTATATAATTTGAGTAAAGATTCAAATGTTGACTTTTGGAAGGTTTAATTGGAAAATCTCTTTTGAGAATAAAGTCGTTTTAAAAATTGACATGAAATTGACGAAATATTTAGTTACACCGGTTAGGTAAGTGTGAAAAATAATTTTCAAGAAACAACGAGGTCAACGTGAATTTGAATGATGACCTAATAATTTTTTAAAGCTCTATTGAACCTAAAACTTGAGTGATTTTGAACGTATTTTGATAATAGAGTCAAAGAGTATTTTGGAAGGCCTGAAAATTGAGTTTATATGCCAAACAAGGTTTTGAGACTTCGAAATAGAATAATGGATCAATCATATTTAAAACAAAACATATGTATAGAACAAATAAGTCAAGCAAGCACAAACGAAACAAAATTTATAACATTTAACACACAATTAATATATAATGCCTTCTAACATACATGTGACCTTTTGAACCAAAGGTATGCCTAACGTTTAAATGATGTGTATATCGTTTGTGAAACATTTCATTGCCCCATAACCCAAATTTATACAAGTTTTACGAATAAATTGAATGGAGATACATAATAGGGGAAAAGGGATGCAAAATAATCAGTCACGCGCAGGGGTACACTCCTAAACTAAGCTTCCATGAAAGGTCTTTCGTTCTCGAACTTTTTAATGCTTTTGAATTTCTTCTGGATGAGGAGGATCTTCCTTTGACTTTCAACAAAGAAACTACCTATAAAAATAAAAATCCAACCCAACGACAATGGTACGCACAAATCGACATACATATCCTTCAAATTTAACAAATAGTTGGATGATCGTCTTATACTGACCGGGGGTCAATTAGACACAAGATAGTTTTCTAATGAGTCAATATACCTTGAATATTGAGTTATCTTAGGTTAATGCACCTAAAAGAGGGTTTTGGTTTAGCTCTAACTTATGTAGGCTAGAGTGAGCTTTATTTTGATGTGGACCGGTGACCCAAGTGGACAACTTGGGCTAGAGCAATTAGCAATCGTTGACCATTCAATGGCCAACTACAGTCGCCAGAGTACCCCAATAAACAGTTTGGATAATGACTGCGACCCGCATAATCATCCTTTCGATTTCAAATTAAAATAAAGGTGTCAATTGGCGGAATAAATGTAATGCATTCAATGACAGTAATATTCAAAATTTAAACACATAATTGCATAGAATATCAATTCATACAAATAATAGTTAGCCAAACAATAAATCATTTTGGTTAGAACCTAGATGAATACCCAGCAGAGTCGCTATTTTGTTGACATCTCGTGAGAGGGAGCAACGTTGCGATGACTCGCCAAAAAATAGTTAAACCATTTTTATAAAGAATTAAAAGAACTTAAAAAGAGGTAAAAGGGAGTCGCCATTTGTACATCGTCTTTATCATTTTGAGAGTTACCGTCAGACTTGAGAAAAATTGGATACTGCCCTCACTATAGGCATTACTAGGTATTCAAACCAACTATAAAAACCACTGGAAATATGCTGAATTAGTTTCAGCAAAGTACACATTGCAGAAAATTTTTCTTGCCCTACAAAATAAATGAATGTATTCCAAAAGGCTTGAAGTAAATCATCAACATTTCCTCTAAGGTGTTATTCTCCTACATCTTCCGGAAAGTCCATGAAAAAAGCAATTGCAGAATATCTAGTATAGGGATTACCTGAATGGAGAGATTTCAAAAAGAATACCATCATCTCCTCCCAATCTTGCTCGTTTAAGAAGAAACAATTCATTATCTTACCAACCAATTTCCAAAGATTTTTATCGATTGTTTCGAAATATCCTTGATTGAGCAATTTTAGAACTGCTACCTTCAATTCTTCTCTCACAGCAAAAGAATAATAGTTCCAAAAATTTGGCTACTGGGACCATCGGAGCTGTCTCCTCCTGACAACACTAAATCGATTATCAGTTTCATAAGATTAGCATGATATCTATCCTCCAAATTTGGCATAGCTGCCAAAAGAAGTACAGTGGTCGAATTAAAATCACTTTTGATATCGACCCGACTGCGTTTGAATTGAATATCAACGTGAGATAGGTAGCCATGGTGAGAGAGGGTTTTGGCAAGAACACAAAGTGCTGAAAAGAGAAAGGGTTTTGGCGACAACACAGAGAGCTGAAAAGACAAAGGGTTTAAAGTAAATTGATTAGATTTGACTAGCATTGTAATTAAACGATAGCTCAAATAAACTTCAAATGCAACCGAATTGATATAAATTAATTAATGAGCTTCTTATTCTTAACGAAATAAAATAATTAAATTAATTATAAACTAATGATTCAAAATTGTAACCATAATTTAAACTAAACCAATTTAATAAAATACTTACTAAAATTATAGTCTTTTTGAGATGATTTTCAAAATGTTTATAGAATATACTAATTATATACAAAATTATATAAAACATATATGTCACTTAAAAATTATAAAAATGATAAAATTAATTAAAAGTAACTTGAAAAATATTTTATTCTAATTTAATCTAATTTAAATCCTAGCCAAAATTAGTAATTAATTCAATTTGATTACATTCTTAATTAAAATTGACCATAATTGAAATTCATATGACCATATTCTAATTTGAAATCTAACCCTTTAATTGTCAACGTTCACAAAATTCCAACGTTCACATTCCAACAATACGTTTACCGCCTCTATAACATTCAACATACCATAGTTCAACAACGATAGGATACACCGGCGAACAACTAGACGCATACCTTCGTCATCTTCTTCCCAATTCCCATTGACCCCCACAACCCAAAAACGAGAACATGTTAGGTAGAGGCCAAGATCAGATGGCAATCTGTTCCAATTTGTTCATCAATCTGTGGTACATTCTTTGTCCTTGAAAAGAAATTTGAATTGAGAATTTGCCGTATCCTTATCCCATTATATTCCCCCAATTCATACCCCTTTTCATTGTCGAGAAAGGTTGGAGAAACAGCAGATAGAAGCACAATATTTGAATTACTCTGTCTAGCTCAATTTTGTTTTTGTCTTCTTTTTGTTTTGAATATGTTGTGATCATATGTTATCTATTTTCTTATGTTTAAATTAAATATATGAATCAAAGCATTAAGTTGTTTAAGTGCATTTTTGTGTTATTGGTTTTTCACCATCTTGAATCTGTGTTGCCCTCTGTACCATTGTCCTTTATTTGTTTGTTAATGTCGATTCTATCTTCAAGCATGCGTAGGAGTTTTAGGGTCGATTATCATTGTTGACACCCAATTTTGGACCTCCACAAGGTAAATTAATCATCGAGCTTCTTAAATTTCAAACGATTTAAAATAATTAGTTTTATAAAGTTTCAAAATAAATAGTAATATAATATAGTTTGCAAGTCATTTTAAATAGTTTATCATTTTTTATAAATTTTAGATAATATATATGCTTTATATAATTATATATAATTAGTATATTTTATAAATATTCAAAAAATCATCTCAAAAAGATTTTATTTGAATTAGTTAGTTTAAAATTATGGTTATAATTTTAAATTATCTAGTTTATAGTTAAATTAATTATTATATTTCGTTAAGATTAAAAAGCTCGTTAATTAATTAATGTTAATTCATCTAAATTAAACTCAATATTTTTATCTCTTAAAAGATCTAACCCTTTTTCCTAGTTGGGCCAAAATCAGCAACCCACTTTTTCAATTTCCAGACCCAAATCTGAGCCCAATCCCTTCTTTTTTAATACAATTTCCAGCCCAACATACAATACACAACAATTCCAAAACAGTTAAAACCGACCCCACTCCTATACGTTTCTTCTTCCTTCTCCATGGGACATGAACAAACCCAGAAACCAGAACCATCAGCGAACAGCGTACGCGACCCCACTGCCCATACTGGTCTTTTTCTTCTTCACGCCTTAAATCCAGAAATCACGAAATCAGTAACAACTCCAAATAACACCAAACCGACCCCACCCCCTGCACGTTTTCTTCTTCTTCCTTGCGTGTGAAATCCAGCAGTTAATCAACGTTCGAAAATCCCACCAAATCGCGGAAATCCAGCAAACTTATCCAAAAGAGAACTTGAATTTCGAATTCAAATTCTTCCATTTCACCCTTTTCCCCGTAAAATCAACACCAAATTCCTCTATATAAACCTCCATCTTCTTTAGTGTTTGGAGGGGGCGACCATAGACGATTTTTGAGTTTGGTTCTGAAGCAATAGTCACTTCTACACTTAAATTTCTTTTTTTTTAGTCTTCTGATTCTAAGTTCCGAGAAGATCGCCGTTCGGATTTTCTTAGCTTGCTGGTAGTATTCGAAGAGAGTAGTGAAATAGCTCTTCTCGTCGTCCTAGTCTCGCTGCTTCGAAGAAGGTAATATCCTTACTTCTACCTCTCATTTTTCCTTTCGGATAATGGGTGTTCTATTTTGTTTTCCGCCAAAAAGATCATTAGTTTAGGAGTAGTTTCACTGTTGATTTGTTACACCTTTGTGATATAGTATTGTGAGTCGAATGTTAGCAAGATATTACTAAATAAGTTTTTTTTAGTTACTACCATTATTCATATGTTGCGATTCGAATGTATTTCACCAAGTCATTTTTCACTCACTTTTTCATCATTTAGTTTGTTGAACTTGGCGATCATGTGACCGTTTCTTCATCTGATTTCTTTGCTAGAATAATCGTTTACTTAATGAAAATTCGTATTGACTGCGATGTCTAGTTTTAACATTGATACCAAAGCTTACATTTTAGTATTCATGTAGTTAAATACTATGAATTCTATTGAGGTGTTTATTTAGCTGGTTTCATTCTTTCTTGCTTAAGTTATTTCGGTTGCCAATATATCTTTGCTGCTACTCGTGTCTCTATTTTGGAATCTCCTTTCTGTTTTTACATTATGCAGAATTTGATCCCTTCATCAGTAGTTGATATTGTTTGTTATGCTGAAAGTTCGAGGTGATAGCTACTTAAGAATGTAAGAAGTGACTGCCTATGTTGTGTTGTTAGTTTCTTCATTTAAATGGGTTGATTTTTAGTTATAAGTGGGGGCTGTTGAATCAAACATTTAGCAAAGGTTCGAGTTTGTTCGTTTCATGTTTAAAATTATTATCGTTTAGAGATATACTTTTTGGCTGATTTTTGTGTTGCCAACATGTGCTAAGCAATTAATTAATTTGATCTTAAATGTGATCTAATGTTGCAGTTGCCAAGAATGGCTTCACTGACTTGTTGATTATCTTATATTGTTTTGGCATATGAATTCATTGTTTGATTATGGTTTTATGTGCCTGTAATTTGCTTATTCATTTACTAAAAATGAGGTTTAGTAGTATAAGCATTTTGATCACTATGGCTTGCTTTTAGTTCTTTTTTTTTCATTTGCATTTGTTAAACTCATGGTCACTGCCAGCCCTTTGCTACGTTGATGAGTTATGTTCCTTTTATATTTATTATTTGTTGTTCGGTTAATCCTCCTTAAATTGGCGGTTGGGAGATATTATTATTGATGCTAACTCTTATCATCATTTTTTGTTGCATGTGAATCCCTTCTGAGTCCATGGTGGACTTCTCTTCCTAGCATCCTCGAGTTGAGCCATAAAGGCTCGATTTATTTTCTTTCTTCATAGTCCGAGTCAGCCAGGCAAAGAAAACCGAAGGACAGGGCTGGAAAACAGAAAACGCGGATATTTAGAGCCGAAAATGGGTCGTATACAGGTTGTATACACAAGTATACACTGATATACAGGCCCAAAACAAAAAACACAGGGCGGAGGCGAAACACAGGTGTTTGGAAGCAAGAAATACATGAAAATAGTTGATATATGCGCTCATATACAATGATATATAGTCGGTGTATACAAAAACGGGATTGGGTTAAAATCCAAAAAAAACCTGTAGCGAAATTGGCCCAAGAAGGGGCCCAATTTCATTATCTCTTTTACTCTCCTAATTTTTTTGATTATGTCCGACTAATTTTATTTAACTCTAACTTTAGAACTTCTAATTAACTCACTTAGATCCCCAAAAGATGAGTTATTTTCTTTATGTTGGTTTATTTTTAAAACATCTTTTGTGTTCATTCATTTTATGTCTAGTATACCAATCAAATTTTATATCTTTAATCAAGTTAAATCTTTTTTAAAAAAAAGATATGTTCTTTAATGGTCTTCACTTATTCATATTATACTCATTTTAAAATTATTATTTTTAGTTAAAATATTTTTCTTAAATAAACTTTAAAAATGTTTGTCAAAACCTTTCCAAAAAAAAAAATGTAAAATATATAATTAGTCGTTTTCTCAAAAAGGTTAGTAAATTAATTTAAAATGATTTTTATGCCTTAATTTATTAAATTGGTTTAAATTGTTATTTCAAAATAAATTAAATAAATTCTAATTAATCTAGTTTTATTAATATTCTAATCACTTGTATTTCGAGTCAAATGTTTCATTTTTGGGCCCCTTTCTCTAAAAAATAATATATAAAAAAAATGCGTCATTTATTTAATTATTTTTCTCAAAGCTAATCAAATATTGTAAGTCATTATTTTTTATGTTAAATCGTTATTTTCCTAAAAATAGTCAAATATATTTTAGTCAAGTCGCAGGTCAACCGCATGTTAGCGGGACACTTCGAATGCTTAAACCCTTCTCGAAGTGTAAATTGAACCCCGAACCCTCTTTGGTATTTTCAAATGATTTTTTCTGTTTAAATCTTTGAAAATTATAAGTTTTCTTAATTTCTTTAAAAAATTAAGTGGCGACTATTTTCTAAGTATTTTCTCGAATTGTTTTATACTTAGAACATTTCAAAAGTGATTTTTCTATAGATAGAAAAATTACGACATAACAATCATAATAGTTGAGAAAGATCTGCTATTTTTTTCGCTTGAGTTTTGTTTATTCCTTGTTGTTATTTGTATGATTGTCTAAATGAGTTACATCTCTTATTTAAAAAATGTCAATTCCTTGACATTACTGTCTGAATAAGTTGTTTGGAGTTGTTACGAACAAAAGGTTACAATTGGTTATTCCTTGTTGTTCCCCATTGATCATTTTCCTTTTGACACTGGTTGCAACAACAACTTTTTTTTTTTTTAAAATAGTCTCCGTACTTGTTGACACCCAAATTTGACCCTTCGCTGTAGAAATTAATTTTCGAGCTCCTTTAATTTCAAACGAGTTGAAACAATTAACTTTATAAAATTCAAAACAATCTTCAAGTTTTTAAAATAACCTTGTCAATTTCATAATTTTTGAATAATAAATATGCTTTATATAATTATGTATATAATTAGTACATTTTTATAAATATTCGAAAATCATCTCAAAAAAATATTTTATTTTGTTTAAATATTTTACTAATTAGTTTAGTTGTATAATAGTTTAATTTTTAAAAAATTAATTAGTTTATAATTAAGTCAATTATTCTATTTCGTTAAGATTAAGAAGCTCATTTAATTAATTGGAAAAACTTTCAAAATGTCAATATGTTAGCATTTAATAGAACCCCTTAGCCATACTTTCAATATTTATTAAAAATGTCAATATTTTAATTTGTTATATTGTTGATTTATGTATTTTTTTATTTGATTTAACTTAATAAAATACAACTAAGCAACTAACAAATTAGAGAAAATCACGGGAGAGAATCTTTCAAATTAAGTAAATAGCGCTGAAAATATATTATTACATACTTTACAGATTAGGAGACTAAAATAGGCACAAATTCTCTCTGTTTGCAACAAATTTTAAAGTGACAGAAAATAAATTACAATCACAAAAAGAAAATGAAGAAACATAATTTTATTGATCAAGATTGCGACTACAATTCTGTTTCTCCCTTGATTCCACTCTCCTAAGATTTATCCATGATTCGAGGGCCGTTAGTGGAGTATTTTTCGAACTAGGATGATTTAGATTTGACCTCTAATAATCCATGACTTTTTATGAAATATTCGAGATCTTGATCTTTAAAAATACCCAAGAGTTTATGGGATATTTTGAGATGTCTTTTAAGGGAATTTAGTACCATTTATATAAGCATAAACTAGGGTTTATGGTTGAGTAGCCTCCAAGAATTCTAATTGAAACTGAGCACACCTTCTAGAGTCCCAATTCGAATTGAACACGTCTTGTAGAGTCCGCAACATTTTAATGTCTACACTCTCGTCTTCCTCATCATCCATTAACGACTTTCAATTCTCCATTGATGATCCTCCATTGAGTTATGTATTTATTTTACTTTCATAGTGAAAACTTAAAATTGTATTACATGGCTGCCAAATATATTTTTCTTTTATTTGTATTATAAAAATATTACTGGTTGCATCTCAAATATAATCTAATCATTACATATGAAAACGATTTAAGAAAGGATACAAGATTCTGAAAGAAAATAGCATACATCATGGAAATAATACAATCTTTTGAGGAAGAATACAATATTCTAAAAAAAATACAAATTGACTGTGAAAGAAATATGATACATCAATGCTTAAGAAATACAAATCCATTTGACATACCTATTGAAATGACTACAAACTAAAAAAGAAATACAATGTTCTTAATAAATATATAAATGTTGAGTAAAAGAAAAACAATTGACAAACAAAAATTACTATGATTACAATTTTTGCAACCTTCTTCTCTCACTCTCTCTTTCTTCTTCTTCTCCGTCTGCTATGTTCCTCTTTCTAATTTTTTGTTCACCAAACCCAAATCTGAATCAGTATTCACTTGTGCATTAGTAAAATTCTATCTCGTCATCCAAAAAAATTATAATTACCCGGGAAATTGAAAAAACTTTCATGTCCAAACTTGCAAACAAATTAATGATTCAACAGTTAACGAATACTTGATTCTCATATAATGACCGAGACATGTTTTATCACAAAACAAACTATACTGCACACAAAATACAACAGATATAACATAATGAAATAGAATCACTATTTCTTAAAAAATGAATACAACTATATAAAGTAAATATGTATCTTTAATTGATTGGATACAATCAACACTCTTACAATGTCCACAACTAGAAAAGGATACATAGATATGATGAGTCCAAGTATGTGGGTATATTATCAAAACTAACAGAATGTCCAAAAATACAAAAAAAAAATAAAAAAATTAAGGAATACAATATTTATACTAACAAACCCACAATATCCATGGACAATGGCATTATTATTTTATATCAGTACGCATACTTAATGAATTTTGAATATAAAAGAAAATTGTTACAGATACTCGAGACTAATAGAAAATCATGATTTTTATGATTTTAACAACTTAACTGAACATGTAAATATTGTAATGGTAATATAATCAATAAAGGATGGAAAATCACTAGAAAATTGTTGATTTAGTTGGATACCTCTTGTAAACCTCTTAGATTCGGCCATTAGAGAGTGATTTTGAGGATTTCAAACCCTAAACAAAATTGGTCAAACAAAATTTTTGAAATATTTAAACAAAAATAAAATCAATAAACAAACCTAAAAATTGGATAAATATGCATACCTTAATCCAAGGAATTGTTGTGAATATCTTTAGAGATACATTTTTCAGTTTCTGGAAAAAAAAATCGAAAAAATGGAAGAGAGAGAAGTGGGAGTTGAAAGATGAAGAAGAATTGGAAGAGGGAAATCAGTGAGAGAGAAAATACTTTTTTTTTTTGAAAAGATATGAGAGAGAATGAGTTGGAAAACTTTAATTAAGGTGAGGTAAAACAGGAACTAAATTAGGATACACAATGTTTTCTAAAATATTGACATTTTGACATTTTGCTAATATTTATAAACTATAGATGTTTTTAATAATTATGTTAGGATTTTTGACTAGTTTGCTAATTTTCCCTAATTAATTTATATTAATTCGTTTTATTTAGTTTTTAGCCGAATCACCAACTAAACCCAATTTGGCTAAATTTTTAACTCTAAATGGCTACAATTGAAATTCATATGGTCATTTTCTTAATAACAATCCTAGTCATTTCCTCACCTTGCCTTCTTGGATCATTTTAAGACCAAGTTGGGTCATTCATTCAGCAATTTCCAGCAGCCAAGTTTAACCTTGCCCAACCCACCTTTTCCAGACCCGATCCAATTCCATAAGGACCCAATAATACAACATACCCGACCCAGCAGCGAAGAACATTGCGAACCAGACTCGATCCCTCCTTCAAGGAAGGATTTTGAAATGTATAACTTACATAAATCCCATAGTGTAAGATATAAAATACATCTTATCCCTACTCTTTTCTAATTTACAAAAATCCCTTAAAGAATCATCCATCCAGATACATAAGATTTATCCGGATACATCACCCATGATACATTACAAACCTAGTCAGTTGCACTTAATATACTTGACTTTCAAGAATAATTTGCAAAATGTTTAACTAAAATAATATTTTTTAATATTCCCCTTCCCCCTTTAAGATATCTTTTAAAATTTTAAATTGTTTACTTCTTAATTAGTTTAAGTATGCATATTCTCTTAAAAATATATTAGCCAAATATTTTAATTATCGAATAACTGCAAGTTAGCAGATGTTTTAGATGTCTTTAAATCCTTCTTGAAACATTAATATGTTGATTTCCTGTTGTGATCTTTTGAAAAAATAGTTTTCTTAATTTTTTCTTTAAATATTAAGTCGCGACTCTTCTTTTTGTTTCTTTTTAAATGAAAACAGTACTGAAGTTTTCCTCTATGGATCTCTTAGTTAGGGCAATTTAGATGGTATAAATCTATTTAGAATTAAGGTGTAATGAGTTGATTGATATATTTTATTCTGCTCTCTGACCTCTGTTAAACACCAAGTGCTAAGGCATCTTGAAGTGTGAAGGATAAGCTCTCTTTCACTTGGCATCGACCACACTACTCTCATCAAAACAGTTGTTCGGTTTTTCTAATTTCATCTTCATCTGCATGAGTTAGCTCCTTGTGTTATTTACTATTATCATTATTTGGTTCTTTGTTTGTTTTTATTAGATTAATTGGGGCTTTAAAAGGATATTGACATTACTATATGTTAAAGTTATTGTTTGTTCTTATGTGCGGCTGACTATATGTTATAGTATTTTCTCCACAAATTTCTTATTGCTTTAAATATTCACACAAATCAAGACTGGTGAATTTTTCCCTGCCATTTTGGTTTTCTCCTGGTGCAATATCGTTGATTCGAAAAATCATTGTTTTAAATCCTCAAACAGTAGAAGTGCACTAGAGGCGTCGAGGCATGACGGTTCCTCAGGGCATGGGTGGGTGGGAGACCTCGAGACACGATGGTGCCTCGGGGTGGGGGTGGGAAAGGAGGGGCCTCGAGGCATGACGGTGCCTCGGGGTGGGGGTGGAGGGCCTCGAGGCACGACGGTGCCTTGGGGCAGGGGTGGGGGCCTCAAGGCAAGACGGTGCCTTGGGGCAGGGGTGGGGGGGCTCGAGGCACGACGGTGCCTCGGGGCGGGAGTGGGCTCAAGGCACGACGGTGCCTCAAGGTAGGGGGTGGGGGACCTCGAGGCATTACACTGCCTCGGGGTAGGGGGTGGGGAGCCTTGAGGCACTACGGTGCCTCGGGGTAGGAGGTGAGGGGGCCTTGGGGCGGGGGTAGGTGTGGCTCGAGGCACGATGGTGCCTTAGGGGGGCGGTGGGTAGGGGGGATCGAGGCACGACGGTGCCTCGCTATTTAAAACATGTGATGTATCAATGTCAAAACCATCCGATACAAATATTGGGGACTACAACAATTCATTTCTGAAAATAGTCATATGTGAGAGGATAATGTGATGAGTAATATTGGCCAATGGAATGCATTGAAGCTCACCAATGGAAAACATGAAAATATGTCATAATGCTATAATTGGAAAGAAGCTTCTTGTAGAGTTTTAAACCACACACAAGATTAAGTGGGAAATAATGAACCAAACACTTGATAAAAAATAATCCCTACATTACTAATTCATGCATTATCAATCTTTCTACCAAACGACCCCTAAAAGAATTAGTGAATGGATAATACTTTGAATGATACTGATTCACTATTACAAAGAGCCTGATATTCTTTTTGTAGAATAAATGTGGTGTCCAGGCAAGCTTGCACGCATGTTGTCTAATTTTCACGGGATACCTGCCACCTCCCATGAGCAACATGGACCGTGTAACCCTGTCCACCAAGGCTAGCTAGGACAGATGAAAAGAAATCACCTAGTGGTTTTGTCTCTTGAACCCGAGACCTCATGGTTATCATCCATTTCATTGTCCTCTAAGCCACACCAAAATTGAGCATGATATTCTTAAGTGGGATAGTTGTAATTTGTAATAGCCTAAATTCTTATAATCATGTGTGCTCTGACCTCTATCCATTTGATTAAGGTGTTACTTAGTTGAGGGAGACGAAAAAACATGAGGTTGAGGAATAAAATACGTCCACTAGACAATGACCTGCCTGCCAGGTTGAATGAATGTGAACTCCACTCAATCTTGTGGGAATGAATATTATTTTTTAGTATTTTCTATCCGCATCCCTTGCTTGAACCTTGTACATTTAACAAAGTTTTACAGGTGGATGGCTTCATAAGAATCTCCAAAATTGTCTGATCAGAGCTCTGAAGTATTCTTCATTTTCCTCGTGAAATAGAATGGCTAGGTCTGTCTTTGCAGAGACCATAAAGAGAGTACCATTGTCATCCTAAAACACTTTCCGTGTCATAATAAGAATCAATGGATGCAGAGAGCCATTATCTTGGTGTGTGTCATAATATCTACAATAATCAACTGATGATGCAGAGGGATGATGCTGGTGAATAGAACCATGTTGTTTGGAACCATATCAATGAAAGGAGGCTTTGACATATCTGGACGCATAATAGGTGATTTATTCTTGAGTACATAGCAGCGCAATTTGAATCACCCTTAGTACTTCATTTACATATGCCCTTTTCTCCTTGAAATGTTTCCAAGCCTGCACGTTAAATTAATAAGATAATGTCAAACACAAAATTCTGTCAAAAATAGAAATATAAAATGACATGATTGTGTAACTACGTCTACAAGCTAAGTAAATGCAAGTGTTGAGGGGAAATTACAATGGTTACAAGGGTGTCTAGAGTGTCATCGGCTGGAATTTTGTTGAACTCCCATCCGCTTACTATTTCCAGGATAAGAGTGGTAACATGTATCCACTGCAGGTACTCCGGAGCGTTTGAGAATCATTTTGGTGTTGAAATCTCTTCGTCTTTCCTCTCTAAATCGGACGATCCTACGTTTAAGTGTGTTTATTCGAATGAGCTGCTTATACTTTCTTTCTGGTGATCTGAATGATATATGGCGTATTAGATGTTAGTCGTTAAATTAGTTGACTTGATAGGGTATCTTAAAGAATATCCGTCTTGTTTTGTTCGCAATGAACAAATGTTCGTTTGGTTGTGATTTTGAGTACATTGGTTGTACAGTTTGTTTATTCGTAGTTTTGGCTGTCTTCTCTTTCGTTTTTGATTCATTGTTATAGATTCTCATCTATGTTAGCTTAATCTCGTAGGGTTGATTTTTGTTCTCGCATAACTTGAATGCTAATAATATCTATTTTGGCTTTAACTCATGATATCTTATTTTTGACTTGTTAAAGTTTGTCCTTTAACTTGACTTGTAGCCTTGCTGCCAGGTTTTCTTATCCTTTAAATTAGGGGTGTGCACTATTCGGATTAAACCGAATAACCAAACCAAATCAAACCGAATTTTTATTTGGATTGGTTTTTTGGTTTTTCGGATTGGTTTTGGATTAATAAATTACTTTGTTTGGTTTTTTGGTTTGGTTTCGGATTTTAAAAAATAAAAACCGAAAAACCAAAAAAAACCGAATTATATATATATATATATATAAAATGTTTAAGTTTAGAATTAAGTTGGAGTTAACCACTTTTGTCCCTTTTTGGTTATTGCCTTTCATGATGATTACGTTTATATTTTATGTTTGAATTATATTTATAATAGATATACTTATGAGTATTGTGTTTTAAGTTTTACTTATGATTTATGTTAGAAAGAATATTTAAGGGATTAAATATTATTACTTTGGTTATATATGTTATTAATTATTGACATAACCGAATAACCAAACCGAAAAAAGCCGAACCGAATAGAGGAAAACCAAACCAAACCAAATTTATTTTGGATCGGATTGGGTTACATTTTTACAAAACTAAAAACCGAAAATCCAAACCGAATAGTGTAAAACCAAACCAAAAAACCGAATGCACACCCCTACTTTAAATTGAGGCTGAATTAGTTTATTACACTAGCTTAAAGTTAGAGTGTTTACTACTTTAGCGTGATTTTGTACATTTTAGCCTAAACTATTCTATCATGATCTAATTATTTTATACATTGTTACTCAATCAATTTCGGATGCTAATTCTTTTCCATTGCTTGTTTATGTGTAAATCCCTATTAGAAATAGTTCAAAAATGCCCTCCTTCCACCTATTGGTTTTAAAAATGCCCTTAACTTTTTCTTTAGGTTCAAAATGTCCATTAATTAACAGAAATATGACATGGAATTTAACTTAACAAGTGGCCATTTTTTTACCCAATTAAAAGATCCGACCCAACTCAATACCCAACCCATTTCACTGATGATTGAAGCCTTTTCTCTGTTCTTTCTTCCTCTTTTTTTTTCTTCAAAAATGGTAGATGTTTAATAGCTTTCAATAAAAAAATAAATAACAGCTCAATTGCAGCATTTTAACTCGGGTAAAACAGATAAATGCAAATCTTAAGCCTCAAAATAGCAACTTTCAACCCAACAAACAAACTTGGGTTTTCAGGAAAACACTTTATTGCATTACTTTAAAACATGTTTCAGATGTCCATAAGACATCATTGTATCCGTTACAACACAACTTGGGAAGGCAGAATCCCAAGAAATCCTATTTATACATGAAATAGATTTTTTTGCTAGATTATGGGCTAATACATTCCATGTTCGAGGAATATATATAATCTCGATTTCTTCAAAAGACTACATCAATTGCCAGACATCCTCGCAAATGGTCTCTATTTCCCATGATGTTATCAATTCTTTTGCAACATTTGTATGACGTTCTTTGCATCTGACAGTATGTGAATCTTTGACCAACCCTTTTGTAGTGCTCTTTCCACAGCTTCCCGAATTGCTAGTGCTTCAACTAACTGGCCTTCCCTACAAATTGAATAGGGGTACCAAAGGCATGAAGCAAATGACCACAGCTATCTATAGCCACCATTCTGATGCTTGCTTTTTCCTTCTCCCTTTGTAAACTTGCATCTGTGAAAACAACAACCCCCATCTCGGGCAAAAGTAATGGTTACATCATAAATCTTGTTTGGTATAGGATTCACAACTGTCGAATTTTTCATAACATCGTCATATTCATGTAAATCAAATAGAGAGAGAGAGATATTGTACAATTGTACTTGGTTGCCGTCAGTTCAATCTCCGGTGGAATCGGTGAGTGAGAACCCTCAAGTAACCGGAAAAAATGGCAGATAGGGTTCCGACCGGGAGGCCGAAGCGTTTACAAGCTGGTATTATTTCGAAAATCCGATTGGAAAATTTCATGTGCCATAGTAATCTCGAGATCGATTTCGGTGATTGGGTTAATTTCATTACTGGACAGAACGGAAGTGGGAAAAGTGCTATACTGACAGCATTATGTGTGGCATTTGGGAGCCGTGCTAGAGGCACACAAAGGGCCAATACACTAAGGGGTCGTTTGGTTTGAAAATGAGTTTTGATGGAATAAGTTATGTTGGGATAAATTATGTTGGGATTAGTTATGATGGGATAAGTTGTGTTGGAATTATTTTTTATTGAGTGTTTGGTTTGTTGTATTCAAAATAATAAATTTTAAGAACAATTTATTTATTTACAAAAATGCCATTCATTAATGTAAAAAGTGATATAACAAAAGGGTTGAAAGAGACAATTTTGTCATTTACCTATTTTATCCCGGGATAAGTTATCCCGGGATTACTATACCACCCAAGGAGAGGGATAACTTATCCCGATACTAATTATTAATCC
>JAJOOR010020784.1:0-12480 GCA_036250505.1 Solanum acaule | reverse complement strand
TCTAAAGTTCACAACTTAAAGTTCTAAAATCCTACAATAATTCAAGATTTCTAAAGTTCACAACCTAAAGTTCTAAAATCCTACAATAATTCAAGATTTCTAAAGTTCACAACCTAAAGTTCTAAAATCCTATAGAAATTCAAGTTCATATCTAATTTCTAAAATTAGTTCTACATAAACTTCAAATTCAAGAATTTCTAAGTTCAAGTATTCAAGTAAACCTAATTTCAACTTTCATGTATTATCCAATATTTTTCTAACTTCAAAGTAATCTAACTTTCATGTACAATCTAATATTTTTCTAACTTCAACTTTCAAACTTACTAAATTCAAGAATTTTTAAGTTGGAAAATTCAACTAATCTAATTTCAGCTTTCATATAGTACTATCCAATATTTTTCTAACTTCAAAGTAATCTAACTTTCATATACAATTCAATATTTTTCTAACTTCAACTTTCAAACATACTAAATTCAAGAATTTCAAAGTTGAAAAATTCAACTAATCTAACTTCTAACTTCTAACTTCTAATTGTTTGTTAGTTCTAACTTCTAATACTCAATTCACAAATATATTTAAAATTCCCAATTTAAAAGAAAACCCTAAAATAAAAAATCCTCAATTCTCTCCCTAACTAACAATAATCAAATATACAAATTAACAATTGAATAACACAATTCAGCAAACTAAAACAATATAGTACTAACTAACAAATCAATATAATTACTAGAATTGAAAAAAAGAAGAACTAAAATTAAACCCTAACCTTTTAACAAGGAGAAGAGGCATCATGTGGGGACGACGGGGTGGCGGTGACGACACTAGCTATATATTACTAATAGGCGAAGGGCGACGACATTGGACGGTGGTGGCGACGGTGAGGCGGAGGTCTGCTCTTAGAGAGAAGGGAGAGAAAGAGAGATGGGAAAATTGGGGAAAAACTTGTTTCTGTCTCAACATAATAAACAAAAGCGACAGACAATGTCTCTTTGTCCGTTGCTTTTAAAAAAATATTTGATCAATATTTTGACCAAAAAGCGACGGACTAAGAGACGATGTCTGTCGCTTTTTAAAAATGTTTGACCAATATTTTGGCCAAAAAGCGACGGACTAAGAGATGCGGTCCGTCGCTTTTTAAAAATAATAATTAATAAATTAAAATTAATTAAAAACGACGGACAGTGTGGTTATTGTCTAATTTATAAATAATTAGTTTTAATAAAAAGCGACGGATGACGTCTCTACATATACTAAATAAATAATTATTAATTATATATATACATTTAGTGCAAAAATCCACGAAAAAGTGACGGACTAAGAGATGCCGTCCGTCGCTTTTTATAAAACAATTTTAAAAATAATTATTTTTATTAAAAAGCGACGGACAGTGTGGCAAATGACGTCACTTTTTGAAGCGACCCGTCACATTTCTGTCCATCGTTTTTAGCAGATTATTAGCAGTGACTGGAGTTCATTCAAGAAAATAGTGCTAGAAAATCACAATTATAGTAAGTAAAGGTTCATGGTTGAGAGGAAATAACTCAACAAGATTATAGTGGGATATTCTAAGTTGATTCCGACAATTGGTGAAATCATCATCGTAGATTGCTTCCTCTAGAAAAAAAAATCATATATTACTTTCTTGTTTAATTATTTCTATTTGTCTTAGTTCTTATTTAAATTCATCACAAAAATAATCAAAAAAATAAACCTTGAGAAAGCAAGATGAAGTCACTCTGATTCGTAGATAAGGCTAGCTCGTTTCGTACTTTACTTACGAGCTCGTGTAGTAATCACCCTTGTCTCTAAAGAGGCTTATGCGCTCCATTTGATGTGTACTAAACGAGCGTTAGAGCGAGCAAAGCCCTCAATTTAGAGGTTACTGGATATGTGTTTGATTGATATTGTACATCGTCATTTAGTTATAACATTTATTTTTCTCATTGTTGATCATATGTAGGGGACATGGGGTATACAAAATCGAACCAAAAATCTAATCAAACCGCAAATTGAGTCAAATTGGAAAAAAATCGACTAGTGGTTTTGCTTGATTTGATTTGGTATTGGGAAAAAATCCTGACTATACTTGAGTTGATTTGGTTTTAACTAAAAAAACAATCCTAGACCAAACCAACCCGACATTATATATATAATTTTAAAATTTATTTTATACATAAAAATATTTACTTTGATATCATTTCTAAATATTTCTTATACTTTTTCATAGTTTTTATCTTTTTAACATATTATTTCAAGTTTAAAACATAAAATTTTGAATGGTCCAATAAATGTTATAGTCCATAGATGTTAGTAAATCTAATAAAGCTCAAATCAAAATCAAATTAATATTAATGCTAACAAAAAAATCAATTCAACACTAAGAATGACAATAATGTTGAATATTTGTTCTTTAGTTTTACATTTGTTTAAACAAATGAAATGCATAATCTAATTTTAATTGTTCTTTAATATTTAGTCATGAAATTAATACTTATTAGCCTTATTTTAGCATGATTTAGTACTTTTAAATTATGATCATTTTCATTATGACTAATTATTAATTTGCAGTTATTTTATACGATTTCATTATTATTTTTTGTTGAATATTTTAGTGTCATCACTCATATCATATTTTGTGTTATTTTCTTAAGAAACACCTTAGATAGTTGTATTTTCATAGGACTTAAGAAATATTTGATGCACAAGGTAATTATATGTTTGTATGAATACTTTATCAGAAAAACCCAAAAAATACCGAGGTTGAAAAATCTGTGTTTTATTAATTTGAATTGGTCTATAAATTTAAAAATCTGACACAAATGATTTGGTTTGATATTTGAAAAACAAAACCAACCTATCCATATACACCACTAATCATATGTACAGAATCAATTTCGGGATGGGGCATAATATGAAAGATCTTTGAAATCCTAGATAGTCTGAAAAGGGAACACGAATCTAGCCACAACTTTCTCTATTTAAAGAAAAAGAAAGAGGGTGCGGGTCAAATCCACATCTTTTTGCCATTTACTTACCTTAAGGGATGCTTACCAGACATAATTCAATCAAAAATGAAAGCTTTGGATATTTTTTCTTAGAAGAAGATGAACTACTCATTAAATTTGTATGTAAATGCATGATAGGAATTAAGAGAAAGTTGACATGATTCCTCCTTCAAAAGCTAAAGTTGAATGATTGAAGTCCTTTTAGGTTCAAGTTGATTACTATAATATTCTTAGCGATAAAAAAAAAAGCTTTGATAGTTCTCCATGGGATCGATTACAATCACAAAGAAAATCGAATTATATTTACAACGACCACTTATCCTTATTAGAACGAGTTTTGAGTATGATCCTGAATCAAAACAAATATTTCATTTGAGATACTCTTCAAACAAATTCATTATTTCATCAATAGCTCAAATATTGAAGCTTAGTACTCTACTATCGTACTGATCACTGTATCACCTAGAAAAATGGGAATATTGATTGTTTTTATAAATCCTTTGGAAACAATTCTCACCGCATGAATACTATACTAATATTTCAATTAAAGCTGTCTCTACCTATGTTTCTTGTCACTATTGACCATAATTATTTAGGTAATTACACTACTCCCAATGGCTGCTTCATTGACAGAGGAAAATAAATTAGAGTTTTCTATTTGATTCAATATACACTATATGTCATTGTCTTGCTTTATGCTATTTTACCTATGATCATTGG
The DNA here is from genome assembly GCA_036250505.1 of Solanum acaule. NCBI lineage: Eukaryota > Viridiplantae > Streptophyta > Magnoliopsida > Solanales > Solanaceae > Solanum > Solanum acaule. The sequence goes on along the minus strand of JAJOOR010020784.1, from coordinate 8,755 downwards.
CAAAGTAACATAACAAAGTTGCGTTAACCGTTAAGGTCAGGTTAATGGTCATGTTTATGTATTATTATGTCATTTCAAATACTAACACTACTTATCAAGTACATACAGTAACATAACAAAGTGTTTTAAGAATATAATAATCAAAACAAATGAATATCAAATTACATTTTAAAATTGTATTATTAGGAATTCAACAATTCAAAAGCCTTTTGGTTTGGATGAGTTCTTCCAAAAGAATACACCGTGTGATTATATTTGGAAACAAGTACAAGTATTTGCATCATGCTATGTCACACATGAACATGTTAACAACATCTCATGTTCTGATTATTTAACTAAACTTACAATCCTGTACCCTGGAAATATCTTAATATGATAAACCACATTCTGAAGATTTTAGATTATTCTTCTGTTTCTTCTCTTTCTCTTGGAACAGCACCAAAGTTGTTAACTAGTAAGTCGACGATTATTGGTACCAAATCTTCACAGGGGACAGACTTCTTATAAACTTCTCCTAAATGCGAGTCGCTCCCTATTCTGCCACCCAAGAAAACATCAGCACCTTCAACAGTCTTGCCTTCCTTTCTAGTCAGGCATCCCATGAATCCGATATCGGCAACTTGAACTTGTCCACATGTATTTGGGCAACCTGTCCAGTGCATCCTCACTGGCTGTGTCACGGAGACTAGACGTTGAACCTCCTTGGTTATCTTCATTGAACGTGCTTTAGTCTCGATTATTGCTTGCCCACAGAATTGGTTACCAGTACAAGCCACCAAATTTCTCATGAGAATAGGTGGATCAGGTGAAAATCTGTTCTTTAGGAGAGGCTCATTGTGTAATGCATCGATCTTTGAGTTCTCGATGTTGGGAATAATGATGTTCTGTTCAACAGTCAGACGGAGCTCTCCTGAACCATACTCGTCAGCCAAACGAGCTAGCTCGTCCATGTCATCTGCTTGGACACGACCCACCGGAATGTGAAGACCAACAAAGCTGTATCCTTCCTGTTTCTGCGGATGCACGCCAAGGTACTCTCTCCTTTCCCATTGTTTCTGGACCAAATCCTCTGCAGATTCTCTATCTAGCTTCTGTTGGGGCATTCTCTTCACAACTTCTGCCCTGAATCGTTCAACACCCTGAATCATTGAGAAATTAAACCGTGAGAAAATGATTCCGGTTAGATCATCTACCGAAAAGTTTGGTTCTGCCTTGAAAGGGATATAGTAGTACATGAGTTAAGACTAGTAAGCACTTCTATTCAAAACCAATATGCAGCTCAAATGAAATGTTATCATGGAACTCATGTTTCTCAATCAGCACGATGTATGTTATGAATTAACAAACTCCAATTTAGGCCATATGTTAAGACACATGACAAATGACAAATTATTCTTTTAAAAGTAAGCATAGTGAATGTATTACTCACAAGTTCGTCAATTAACCACATCATTCTTGTTTTCTGCCTGTTCCCTCGGGTACCAAGATCTCTATAAGCTTCTAATATAGCTTTGCAAACAGGGACTACATCATCAGCTGGAACCCATGCATCAAGAGGAATTGCCTCTGCACATCGCTTTGGACTGAAGAATCCACCCACAAGCAGGTTGAATCCAAATCGTCCATCTTTGGTTGCAGGCATATAGGCAAGATCATTGATATGCGGATGCTCATAAAGATCGTGTGACCCTATTACACATACATTCCACTTCCTTGGCCTGCAATAACATCATTATATCCCAAAATCTAATTAGCAGATGCTTTAAGGTAAGCTCAATGTAAAATCAATTGAACGCACTCGAATCCTCGATCAAAGCTATAAAGTTGAAACACAAAATTGTGAAATGTTTAGTGCAAGACTTACAAATTAGTCACGTCCACATTGCCACGAAAATTGGCGGTGACATATTGGGACAGCAAATTAGTGTAAGGCCTTGTGTCTACAATTTCATGAGGATCAATCCCTGCAAGAGGGTTCCCCACCGGATTTCTAACATTATCCATGCCACTCTGCAGACTAGTCAAGCCAACTTCATCAAGTCCCTTTAGAATCTCAGGCACATCAGGTAACACAACCCCACGAATCTGCCAATTTTGCCTTGTAGTCACATCACCACATCCATCTTTCCCATATTTCCTTATCACACTAGCTAAGTATCGTGTTTGGGCACTCGTCGTTACCCCATTTGGAAGCTTCAATCGCATCATGAATCTACCATCTGATCATCACAATTTGACAAACATGAATACTAATGTGACGAATGAATTAATCAAATCCGATTTAGTTCCAATATTAGTAAATGATCCCAATTTTTGGTACTTACAGTGGTGTTTTCTCCGATGGAAGAGTCCAAGCCACTTGAGGCGAATATCAATATCTTCCTTAGTAAGCTTTGATTTCTCGAACTCTTCCAGCGAGATCTTAGCAAGATCTTCAATACCATTTTCAGTGAATAATTTCATAGGTTCCTTTTCAATCTTTGCCTTTTCAGCTGGATTTATACCTTGTCTGAACTTTTCCTTAAGTATCCAGTACCCATCTCTTTGCTCCACTCTAGGCTCTAGTCTCTCAGCAGCTATCTCCGCCGCCCCAGATGACGGTACCGCCACCGTCTGCGGCGGAGTAGCATGAAGCTTGGAAAATCTATTAGAATTTGGAAGTGAAGTAGCTGAAAATTTAACAGAAAAAGAAGTCATTTCGACAAATTGAGAATTTAGTTGATTGAAGGTGAAGGTGGTGGTGGTGATTGTGGCGGTGAAAATGGAGGAATAAGACCATTTTTGTAGTCGTGAAGTGGGGTAGGAGAGACGGTGCTTTTGGACTCTTGGAAGTTCCAAAGGGTCGTTATTGTTTTAAAATTACAAGTGCTAGTAATGACTAGGATATTCCTTCCACAGTTATTTCTTCTATCCCAAAAGTAATCATTATATTTGATTTGATACAAAATTTAAAAATTATATCAAATATTTTTAATCCTATAAATTTAAATATATCACATAATAAATAAGTATATATATTTTTTAAATATATTAAAAAGAATAGTATATCATTTAAAACAAGTGTGGGGTATAGAAAGGTCAAAGGTGTGTTATGTGAAGCTCCCTTAGGCAGGTTGTTTTTGGTAAGGGGCAACCTTTTGGGTCATCCATGGGTCAAGGAAAGAGACGTGTGGCCTTTTGATTAATGCTACAGGATAACTAGCATACATATCAAGAAAATGCTTGAGGTGGTTTTGCAGGATTTGCTAGAAGAATTTTCTTATATAGTGATAGTTTCTTTCATAATTATGAAATGAAGCTATAGTTTGTAGATTTATAATAATAATAATAATAATTTATTTAAAAAATATAGAAGAATATATTGTATTGGCACTCAAACAAAATATAGTTTATCCGCGCATAAGTAAAATATATTGTATCTACACGCAAGGGAAATATAATGTATTAGTGTATGTATGACACTTATATTTTATCTCTTTTTTCCATTATAATTTTCTCTAGCTTTTATATGTGATTTATGACTTGCGGGGATGAATGATGATTTTTGAGGTGTGGATGAGTTTAAGATAGTTCATTTTGAGAGTTGAAATCCAATAAGTTTGATTAAAGTCAACATTTTAAGTTAACAAGATTGGATGCGAGTTAGATAATTTCATTAATTCTGGAATGCAATTTATTATTCCGTTGGACCCTTTGCACGAATCCCGAGGCACTAATAGGTGTTTTGAATTATTGAGAGGAATTCTAGAAGCTTGAGAAACTTAGAGTTGATCTCAGTCAATATTCGATTAAGATGATCTTGAACCTATGAGTTGATGACTCCAATAGATTCATAATATGCTTTGTAGTCAATATGCCTATTTGGTTTATTCTTTGGGGTTGTTATCTCCTATATTCAGTTTAGTAAAAATAGAAATAGAAAAGATGAAATAGACAGAAAATAAAATTTGAGTCCACAGATTTCACTGTGTATCCTTAAGAAATTTAATCCCCTCAAGTACCCGAGGTTGTAGATTAATTTCTCCCAAGATAAAACGAATTAACTATTAAAGAAGTAGTGGTACCTCAAACTTCAATAATTTCAGCGAACTCAAAGAACAGTAACGAGAGCACACAGACTTAGTCAATCGACAATTTGATTTTTAAGAAAATGTATGCAGAAGAGAGAAAGTTTCCAGTGTTTGAAAAATGAGAGAAATCTCTCTATTTATAGCCAATTGCAGCAAGGAACGTGTCTGTTCGGACAAGAGTGTGAACGCATCTGTTCAGACATGTCTTTCCAAAACGTTTGTGTCTTTTCAGAGCGTTTGTGTCTTTTGGGAAAAGAAATGTATGTTCAGAAGGAACATATCCTTCTGAACGACTTTACCGTTACACACAAATTTTCAAATAATTTTGTTATGTGAAATTAGTTACGTTAATTAATTAACATTCTGAATTAATTTATAAGAAAAAAGAAAATTAATTAGTGAGATTGACTAAATAAATTTTGCCTAAAAAATTATCAATCAAATCATTTGCCAAAGCAGAAACCGAGTGAGCGACGACGATGGTGCGAGGGGCACCTTCTACTTAACCCTTTAAGAGCTAAAGAAAGTGTTACATAATATAAGGACAACACTTTTTCTTTCTTCTACCAATATAGGAGAAATGACTTTTCATTTTTAAAAACTTTTCATTTTCCCTCCAAATTGGTTCCCCCACATTTTTCAATTTCTCATTCATACCTTGTTAAAATCCAACAAGGATTTCAAACAAATCTTGAAGGTTCATTCAAAGAATTGTAAGTTTTGGCTAATATGTTAGTTGCTTATGTCTAGCACAACTACATTCTTCTCTGCATTGGCGTGTTCAAAAAGAAGGAAATGGTGGGTTGGGTTACACTTCACATTCGTGGTTGGGTCACCACGTTCACAAAGAGTAAGTGGTGGTCCGAATTCAAGTAAAGCCCTCTTATTCGGAACTAGCCCATCGCATTTGTGAAGGGCGTCATGATGAAATCTATGATAGAGATTAAAAACTTTCACCAACTTCACAACGTGTTTTTGCATTTTGGGAAGTTAGGAGACTCAATTGTGGGTAATACTTGAAGCATTGGATTTGATAGTCGTTTGGTTGGGAACAAGTTATCTCAGGATAAGTTATTCTTGTTAAAAGTTGCACAACATCAACCACTACTATTTAGTTTGACTAAGTCTGTAGTATGTCTATATTTTAGCTTTCAGTTGGTATTTATTTTCTTTGAACTCGTGATAGTTTTTCCTATTTGTAGTATTGCAGAATTATGTTCCTAATGTTTAGGTGAGTTGGTTTAGTGAAATTACATTAGTGGTTTAGTGGGAATATGATTCCATAACATGTAAACCTATATAAGGCTACAAAGCCTATTGAATAATATATCCAGTAACAATCTCTGCAACAGATTTTGGTTCTCTTTTATTCTTCTTGTTATTTCCTTTTTCAACTATTGGCTTCTCTATCAAGTTGTGTTCTTCATTTGGTATCAGGAGCCAGGTTGTTCCTTGGGAGACCATTTACTGTAGTTTTTTTTTGAGACTTTTGTTGCTGACACAATGACAGACCTACAAGCTGTCGGTGGAATGAAAAAGCTCAACAACAGCAATTACAGTACATGGTCAACTTGCATAATGTCTTATATGCAAGGGCAAGATCTATGGGAGGTTGTCAACGGTAGTGAGGTAACACAACCAGCAGCAGAAGATGCAAACGGCACTCTGCGAAAGTGGAAGATTTTCTGGTAAGGCTATGTTTACTTTGAAAACAACGGCCGAAGAGGATGTGCTAGAGCACATACGAGACGCCACCACCCCAAAGCAGACTTGGGATACATTCGCCAATATAATTTCAAAGAAAAATGATACAAGGCTCCAACTCTTAGAGAGTGAATTACTTTCGATAGGACAATGCAACATGACAATTGCACAATACTTTCATAAGGTGAAGATGCTATGTCGAGAGATTTCAGAGTTAGATCCACAAGCTCCAATTGGAGAGACGAGGATGAAGCGAATCATAATCCATGGTCTGAAGCCTGAATATAGAAGCTTCATTGCTGCTATACAAGGATAGCAAAATCAACCATCACTTGTAGAATTTGAGAATTTGCTAGCAGGTCAGGAAGTCTTGGCTAAGCAAATGAGCGAAGTCTCTCTTAAAGGCGAGGAGGAAGCACTCTACGTCAACAAAAGCAGAAGGAACACCAAGCAGTACAACGCCGATGGATAAAAAAGAACTGATGATAAGTCAAAAAGTCATCAAGGAGAAGGAAGCTCTCGTCCAGAGGGAAGTTCGAAAAACAATTGGGGCAACAACAAGAGATTTGAAGGGAAATGTCATAATTGTGGGAAGAAGGGACATAAAGCCAATATTTGTTGGTTCAAAAAGAGGATTGTTGAGAGCAAAGTTGTTGCTACCTCCGGTCCAAAGGAAAATAGTGAAGATGATTGGGATGCTGAAGCGTTCTTTGCTATAGAACAAGAAGAGCTAGCTCTTATAGTAACAACCTCTAAACAAATTGACTATGAGAATGACTGGATTGTTGACTCAGGATGCTCAAACCATATGACTAGTGACAAAAAGAAGCTGTAAAATTTGTCCGAGTACAAGGGAAGTCGTGAAGTAGTGACAACAGATGACACAAAATTACCGATAGCTCACATTGGTAAGACTATTGTGTCTCCAAATAGTTGTGCTGATCTGATGCTGCTTCAAAATGTTTATCATGTCCCAGGTATGAAGAAAAATCTTCTTTCAGTAGCTCAATTGACATCTTCGGGTCATTATGTTCTATTTGGTCCACAAGATGTAAGAATATACCGTGATCTTGAGGTTAAAAAAGAGCCAATGATGAAGGGGCAAAGGTTAAACTCTATTTATGTAATGTCGGTAGAAACCGCATATATAGACAAGACAAGGAAGAATGAGACGACAGACTTATGGCACATGCGGTTGAGTCACATTGCTACTCTAAACGAAGTGTCATGATGGAAAAATCAATGCTGAAGGGTCTTCCAAAACTTTCAGTAAGGACAAATGTTATATGTGCGGGTTGCCAGTATGGTAAAGAACATTAATTGCCATATGAGGAGTCAAAATATAAGGCCAAGGAACCATTAGAGTTAATTCACTCTGATGTATTTGGACCTGTCAAGCAACTCTCTGTTGGTGGGATGAAATATTTGTTAACATTCATTGATGATTTCTCCAGGTATGTATGAATTTATTTTTTGAAGGAAAAGTCTGATACATTTTCAAAATTCAAAGAATTTCAAAAGGTTGTTGAAGTAGAAGTAGGCAAGAAAATTATTTTCCTGCGAACTGACAATGGTAGGGAATACACCTCATATGAATTCTCTGAATTCATTCAAAAGTATCAAATATGTCGTCAGCTCACATGTCCAAATACGCCACAACAAAATGGCATAGCAGAAAGAAAGAATAGACACCTAGCAGAAATTTGTCAGAGCTTGCTTCACGCGAAAAATATTCCGGGACAATTTTGGGCAGAAGCTATGAAAACTGCAGCTTTTGTGATCAATAGAATTCCTCAACAAAGGTTATGTTTTCTTTCTCCTTTTGAGAAATTATGGAATATGAAACCTTCAGTTAGCTATTTTCGTGTTTTCGGATGTGTATGGTATGCATTTGTACCTAACCATTTACATAGCAAGATGGACAAAAAGGTTGTAGGGTATGATAGTCAACGAAAAGGGTGGCGTTGTTGTGACCCAAGCACGGGAAAGTGTTACACTTCTCGAAATATGATATTTGATGAAGCTTTTTCATGGTGGTCACACTGCCAGATTCAAATATTCTCAAAGATGTATTGGACTCGTTTCATATCCAGTTGAGTCTAGATGAAGCTGAAGATGAAGCTAATGAAGATATTGTTGAAGAAGGCGTGATTCAAAATCCTTGGCAAACTGGTTTGTACCAACAACCAAGTGAAGACGAGCTAAATGGAGAAAACACACCCCCACCTCTTAAAAGGTCATCAAGGATCAGAAAACTTAATCCAAAGTATGCCAATGCTGCCATAATAGAAGAAGAAAATGAAAAAGAACCAGAGAGTTTTGAGGAAGCATTCCAAAATACGAAGTAGATTAAAGCTATGAAGGAGGAGATTGATGTGTTAGAACTGAATCAAACTTGGGAGCTCGTGGTAAAGCCAAGAGATGTCAAACCTATTTCTTGCAAATGGATTTACAAGATAAAACGTCACACAAATAGGTCAATTGAAAGGCACAAAGCTCGTCTTGTAGCCTGGGGATTTTCTCAGCAATATGGACTAGATTATGATGAAACATTTAGTCCAGTGGCTAAGCTTAGTACAGTCCGGATCATACTTGCACTTGCTGCCAGTAAAAATTGGAACCTATAACAGATGGACGTAAATAATGCCTTTTTGCACGGAGAGTTGGATCGGGAGATCTACATGTGTTAACCAATGGGCTTACAGATTCAAGCTCATCCTGAGTATGAATGTAAGCTTCGAAAAGCGCTATATGGGTTAAAGCAAGCGCCAAGGGCATGTTATTGTCACGACCCAAGCCTAGGGCCTAGACGTGACCGGCGAATGGGGAACCCGAAGGAACCCCAAACAAGCCTCATAGCGTATCATTACACATCCTTGGTCACGGAAGCAAATAAAATGACCATAAGCGATAAGCATAATCGAGGGGGAAATCGGGACTAAAGGAGCAAGAGAAACAAAAAAAAGAATGATACACAAATA
>JAJOOR010020783.1:0-12109 GCA_036250505.1 Solanum acaule | reverse complement strand
CCCCCCCCCCCCCCCCCCCCCCCCCCCCCCCCCCCCCCCCCCCCCCCCCCCCCCGGGGCGAGAGACTTTTAAATTAAAGTTTGGAGGTGTAAATGATTTTAATTGATAGTAAAAGTGTCATTTTATTTTATTTATTTATTTATTCTTAAGGAGCATATCAATTGTCAAATCAAACATGAATGGTAGGTACCAAATACTAATGGTCAAATGTAATAAAATTCTCTCGATTTTATAAATTGTACAAATAAATATTTATTGGGAGAAAATGTCTATTTGGAAATGAATTTTAGATTAATCTCAAGCATAAATAAATTATATTAGAAAAAAATCAATTAATGAGAATACTAAATAAATTTTGCTTGAAAACTATCTATCAATCAATCACATCATTAATCAAAATCAAAGCCAAAGATCGAGCAAGCGTGCGGCGATGAGGAGGAGAAGTAAAACCCCCTTCTAAGTTCTTTAATAACTAGAAGGTGTCTTTCTTATTAAAAGCACAAAAAATAAAAAAAAACCACCAATGAGGAGAAAATGCACATTAAACTTCGTATCAAGTTAAAATCAAACAAATAAATTAAAACATAGGAATTTTCCCAAGGGTACTAGAATTTCCGATCAAATTGCTTAAAAGAGTTCCCTCATCAATCAAATTTTACATTAAATGTGCAGGGTCTAGGGTCCTTTCTGCTCAATGACTTTTGTCAAAAATATTTACTCTTTGATTAATTTATTAGTGAAATTTTGTTTGCACATATAATAGATATAATCATATCATGTCATCTTTTACGTAGAAAACTAAATTCAGATTACATTTTTACAAAAAATTCCTGTTAATTATTAGTATTGCTATATGATTTGACTTGTTTTATTCATATTAATTATTGATGGTTTCTAAACGGTTCATTAAGAATTCTTTAAATTCATTCTTACTAGGTGCACAATTCAACATAATTAACCATATCTTTTTAATTGTAACAAATATTATGGAAAAAATAAAAATAAAAATAAATATGCATATAAAAAAGAAAATAATACAAGAAAACTGCTTTAAGCATGAAGAGATAAATATATTATTTCATCCTTCTAACAACATATCATACATCTACGTAAAAAATAAGCACAGCAACATTTGCCTTCTTTGCACACTGTTGTAAAGCAATTATCTGAAATACACGAAAAAAATATGTTATACACATTAATTTTTTTTTTATAAAATTAGATATATCTCAATCAATAAAAAATATAAAAAGATTAAAAGTATATTTGAAATTTGTAATAGTTAACATACTTGTTTTTTTTATGGCAGTGCTACGACTTGGAAAAAATAATTCAAATGTTGTTGGTTGAGGTGCAAATAATGGCTCTTGTGTAGCATAAATTAATGGTGAATAAAAAACAAACATGATAAAAATCATGCATATTATAGCATTCTTTGATTTTTCCATCTCAAACAATTACTTGTGATACTTAGAGCCTAGAGGTACTTGATAATGGTTCCTTTTATAGTGAAAATACAAAGAGATTTTCAAAGTTGTTACATCTATTAATAATTAGTAAGCATTTAAAGGAGATTACAAAAATTAAAATATAGATTTATACACATTAACTTGGTCAAGTTCCTTGTAAAATAAAAGTGAAGGGTCAAAAATATCCCCTCAACTTTCATCTGATCATTTATATCTTGCCGTTACCAAGCTTAATAGATATACCCTTTAATTTGATGGTTTCTCCAGATCGATTAAAATTACCCAATTTTATTAAAATTATCTGACTTCATCTTTTTAATCCGAATCCAATTCACTAAACTAAACAAAACTCATAACAGAAAAGGCTCATCAAGAAAGATCTCATTCATGTCATTATTTGTCAACTGAAAATAGTTTCTGTTTTGCAAAATCATTTTTACACGTGACCAATTAGGATTCAACCACATCATAAGGCATAAAACGGTGCTCCATCATTTCAATTTGTATGTCTTACTTTTCTTTTTAATCTGTTTTAAAAAGATTTTTTCTTTCCTTTTTTAGCAAATCTTAGTTTTAATTTTCCACCTAATATGTTTAAGACTCCACAAATATTTTGGTACTTTTTACTTATGTTTACTTTAGGACAAAACAACTAAATTGAAATCGCTTATATATCATTGTGCTTGTGGTATGCACTCCTCAATTCCAACCTCAAAATTGTCACCGAATGAGCAAAAAGGTAGAAGCTCCAAGAAGGGGTAAAAAAATTATTTACTTAGCAGATCAATTATTCTTTCATATTTTGTAATTTATGAATGTGTTTTCAGAAAATGCTTCATACTTTTTATTCGATCGATAGAATTCTTTAATCGAAATCTCTATCACATATCAATTTTGGAGTTAATTTTAAAAAATACTCTATTAATTTTGAGGGGTGACTTAACAAATGAAAACTCAATCCAAAGTAGCAAAAATCAATTCTTGAAACATAATTTTCTCACTTTCTGCGCCAAATAGATTTAACAATTAAAATATACTAGAAGATTTTCTTTATTTCATAACAATTAAAATATACTAGAAGATTTTTTTTTATTTCATAACAATTAAATATACTAGAAGATTTTGTTTCATTCTAATCATGACAACATGTTATACATCTAGTTCTAAAATAAATACAGCAACATTTGTAATTGCACAACGGTGAAGAGCAATTTCCTGAAATACACGAAATAAATATGTTATATACATAGAAAAAAAGTTATAAAATAAATTACTATAGAGATACTATCATGAACTTGTCAAAACGAAGAAGAATCTACAAATTAATAAATTATGAAGCCAAAATATGCATTTATAATCACGATAAATAAAAATAATCATACAAGTAACAGATATTTGAATCTATTAATGTTAAAATTGCATTATAAAATGAGGAAAATAAATTATATTGAAAATTCAACATCAGATTTTAATTTTAAACATTCCAAATTTATAAAATTAGATATATCTCAATCAACAAGAGGAATAAAACAATAAAAAGACTAAAAGTGTAATAGTGAACATACTTGTTTTTTTCATGGCAATGCTACGACTTGGAAAAAATAAATCAAATGTTGTTGTTGGTTGAGGTGCAAATAATGGCTCTTGTGTAGCATGAATTAATGGTGAATAAAAAACAAACATGATAAAAAGCATGCATATTATAGACTGTTTGATTGTTCCATCTCAAATAATTAATTGTGATGCTTAGATGTGTTTGTACTTTGTAGGTACTTGATAATAGTTCCTTTTATACTGAAAATACAAGAGATTTTCAAAGTAAGTTGGTACATATAATAATTAGTATGCCTTAAAAAGGAGACTACAAAAATTAGATTATCTTGGTCAAGTTTCTAGTAAAATAAAGGGAAAAAGACATAAGTATCCTTCGAATTATATCCAAAATTTCATCGACATACTTAAACTTAACTATGAACATAATTTTCAAGTTAGTTTTAGAGGGTGTTTGGATTGACTTAAAAGTTGGTCAAATCTACTTTTAAGTCAGTTTTTAACTTCTGACAGTGTTTGACAAATATAAAAAAATAACTTAAAATAAGTAAAAAATGACTTAAAATAGGAAGTGTTTGGCAAGGTAAAAAATAACTTAAAGTAAGTTTAAAATGACTAATAAATCAAAAAATCAAAAATAGGTCTCCCCCTACTTTTTATTTTTTGACTTATAAGTCATTTCAGTTTGACTTTTTATTTTTGACTTAAAAATCACTTATTTTAAGTCAATTCAAACATACTCTTAGTGTTGACTTTTAAGTAAGTAGTTTATGAGGAAATCTAGTCAAAATTATCAATTATTAGAACTTCCTCTCTCTCTTTAATATTATTTGGCCTTTATATTAAAAGTAATTATTTCAAGTTACTTGTCCAAATTATAAAATCAAGAGAATTTTATTATAAATCAATAATTGATTGGATGGCCATAAATATTCGGTAACTAAATAATTTCTCCCAACATTCATGTTTTACTTACCCACCCTTAAAAATAAATAAATAAATAAATAAGATAGTAATTTTACTATATCACTCCTAACTATCATAAATCATATTAATATTAGAAAATGAAAAGTACTTAATAATAAAGGTACCAGGGCATAAAATGGTGCTTCATCGGTTTCAATTTGTTTATCTTACTTTTCTTTTTAATATGTTTCAAAAATAATTTTTCTTTCCCTTTTTAGCAATTCCTTAATTTCTACTTTCCACACGATATGTTTAAGACTTCATGATTAAAACACATTTTGGTACATTGTACATATGCTTAGTTTAAGACCACAAGATTGAGAAGTCCTCTTTACTTTCCTAAACTATGTGTCAAGTCAAAACCAGAGAAGTTATCTCTTGATTTTTCAAATTGAACAAATCTCTGCAAGTACAGTGGACAGGGGCGGAGCCATGAATTTGAGGTGTGCAAATTTTCTTCTCAGTTGTGCTAAGAGAGAGTAAAATAAAATATACACTCATAATTACTACTAACATTTTACACTACATAATTTTCCAGCGAAGGGCGTGCACCGAACCGCCCATCGCTTAAGATGACTCCGTCCTGATAGTGGACAAGTAAAAATGGATGGAAAGAGTAATGTTTTTAACTCTTTCTTCTTCTTTTTTTGGCTTTATCTTATTATTTGCTCAACTCAAAATTAGATTGTACAGCTAACTAATTCTTTCTAGCATACATATTTGCTTTATGTGCTAAAGTAACTTTATTTCCTGGTGCTACAAATTCACCATGTCAATCATATTAACCTGGAAAAGCTTTAACAAAGTGTACAATACCAGCTGAAAATGGAAGCAATTAGTTTCATTTCATTGAAAAAAGATAAACAAGAGAGAAGATTAAGAGAATGTATATAACAAATGTCTTATGTCTGAACACTTTTATACATGCACTTGAAAATATGGTTCTATGTACACAATGCAGCATGGGGCACTAATACTCTATGTCACATCAGGTATATTTTTGTATGCTAAACGACACATTTTAAACTGTCTTACATAGCTTGCCGATCAGTAAAAACATTTAACTTCTTGAATCATGCACACAGGATCCACGATGCTGCAGAATAGCATGTCAATACTTCTTCTTGCATAGCATCTTGTGCTTTACTGATTCAGTTTGAGCTGCAAAACTTTTGTGATCATTTATTGTTGACGCGTTCCAAGCTCTTCCTGTCAATGTGCTTGGTAGTTTCTGTGACCTATCCAGAATGACTTTAATAGCATCTGGATTCTTCATGATGCACTCTTGGCTCTATTGAACTTCGCTTGAATCTTCATAGTTCCATGTACTTCCTCCACCTGCTCATGCAAACCATAGTTCCTTGCTATCTGAATTTAAAGATGCAAATCATCAGCTTCACCGATATTCTCTCTTTTCTGTTCTTGCATGAAGGACAGCAAAGTATCATCAAATGAGAAAGTGTTAATGCTAGTGGAGTATTTGACACAATCTGCACGTTGGTATTCCTGCATCAAGGATCATTCCTCTGCTTAAATTCATAAAACTAAGTGCATGTAACTAAAATAAGCAGACACTCCTATATTAAAAATGCAGTATCCACGAAACATGGAGCTAGAAGAAGGAACCCACTTCAGTTGATCAAAATAAAACCTCAAAGTTCAGCCAACTTCACCAGAAGTAAAGCCTATTGTTATTGATGTAAGGCTGGGAAGGGGACCAGAAAGAGGCGGATAGAGCATAAGCTGTGTACCAGGAAAGCCAAACTATTCACCCAATTTACATATTTGGCAGTTTATCTTTTAGATTTCAAGAGTCTGATAAAAAAAATCAGGACAAAAGTCAAACACTTATGAAGTAGGACCGAAAACTTTCAAGGTCAGAAAAATTCCAAGTGACGCTCCGCAGACAGTGTATAAGCAATATCTGAGGGGTGGATTTTGGTGGAACAGCAACTAATGTGCTGGCTAAACCGATATTTTATATCTTTAAGCCTGATCAAAAGGGTGGGAAAACTGGAATTGCAAATGCAGCTATTACTACTAGTGGAGACTGGAGAACAACCTTGCGCTCCATTTATTCAGATAGCAGATGCAGCTACAGCTACTTCCCTGAGGGCTGGGTCAACTTTTCAGTAGATCATGCTTATCCATTTTGACAAGATAAAGGCACCAGACTGACAAGAACCTCATTGGCTTGAATCCATTGTTAAACCACTGATTCCTGATCACCCATAGAAATCGTTAATCCACTAGCATTTTCAGATTCAGAGAACATGATCTCATCTGTCAACTCTCTCAATTTTGCATAAATCTCATGGCAATGAGGATGTGATAGGTCCTCTGCATTGAAAGCATGCACCTCGTTTTGGACTTCTATCCAACTCCAACCAGGTACCTTAGTGACACTCCTTTCCCTCATCAGCCTCTTAATATTAGCTATATTATCCCATTTCTTGAATTGTCGATACATGTCTGAGAGCAAAACATAGGTGCTATGCTCTCCGGGCTCCAATTTGAGCAAATGGCTAGCCACCTCACTTGCATATTCAATATCACCGCATGATCGACAAGTACCGAGTAGAGTTCTCAAAACCATAGCATCAGGATCAAATGGCATCCCTTTAACTAGATCTTTTGCCTCCTCAAGACGCCCAGCCCGCCCAAGTAAATCAATTGCACAAGCATAATGTTCCATTCTAGGAACAATTCCAAAATCAGCTTCCATAGACTCAAAAAAACGGCAACCTTCTTCAACCAAACCAGTGTGACTGCACGCAGTCAAGACTGCCACAAAAGTGATATGATCAAGTTTCACTTTGCTTTGTTTCATTAGGAAGAAGAGGTCAAGCACGAGCTTACCCTGCCCATGTTGTGCATAAGCAAACATGATCGAGTTCCAAGATATCGAACTCTCTTTGGGAGAAACTTCAAAGGACTTCCAAGCATCTTTAATGATTCCACAGTTGGAGTACATAAGTATCAAAGCACTGCTCACATACTTATATGACTCAGAGCGCAGTTTTAGTGCAAAGGCATGAACTTGTTGACCAAATCGAAGAGTAGCCAAATCTGAACATGATCTCAGGGTGGCAGAAAAGGAATACTCATCCATCTCCAGGTTTTCCACCCTCATCTTTGTAAACATTTTGAAAGCAATTTCACTCCAACCCTTCTGTGACAATCCGGTCAAAATGGAGTTCCAAGAAACAGAATCCTTTGCATCCAGGTTTTCGAATACTGTCAGTGCATCATCCATAGAGTTTGTGCATGATTTGACATACATGGAAATCAACGCAGTCGAGATTATAGTTACATTCTCCAATCCCCTCTTGATAACCAAAGCATGCAAACACTTCCCTTGACTGTTATGTCTTACCTCAAAACAACCACTTATTATACTAGTATATGTATAGGAATCCATTTCCAATCCAAGCCTTTCCATGTCCAAGAATAGTTCAAATGCTTGCTTCTCCTTGTCATGTTCTAAATAAGCTGCTAGCATTGAATTCCACGTTACTGAATCTCTGCAACTAATAGTACCATCAAAAACACTTTCCGCACTTTCAATACTGCCACATTGGGAATATGCAGTAATTAGAGCATTAAACACTTTGACTTCACAACCTAAACCAAGTTTTTCAACTTTTCCATGAACCTGCATAGTCAACTTGTAAAACTTATCGTCATTAAGCAACGTTAAAAGCGGAGAGAAGGTTCCATCATCCAGCTGCATTCCCTCTTGCTCCATACCTCTCAACAACCAAAAACCATACTCTATATCACCTTTCCCTGCATACCCTGCTATTATAGCATTCCATGAGACATAATTACGTTCAGGCATGGTTTGAAACACTTCATTTGCATCGTCAACTTTTCCACACTTAGCATACATATCCAATAGCGCACTGGCGGCATAAACATTCCCGACATAGCCCATTTTAGCCACATCACAGTGCACCTGTTGACCTAAGGACAATAAGCCATTAGAAGCAATACCCTTTAGTATGCTTCCAAAAGTATATTCATTTAAACAAAACCCATGTTCTTTCATCAAATTAAGGAACACCCAAGCACTCAGAAATCTCCCAGAATTGACATATCCAGAAATCATGATGTTCCAAGAAGCAGTATCTCTGTGGGGAATTTCGTCGAACATCTTGAGAGCAGTACCAATTTCTCTGCATTTTGTGTATCCGTTTAAGATAGGAGTGGCAATGTATGTATCAGTGATATGTGCTAACTTGATAGCTCGACAATGGGCTGCCCTTACTTTAGACAAGGATGAGTGCAGTAGCTTCATTCACGAGTAAACTACTAGTAAAGATATTTGGGAACTCAACTCAACACCAAATCTTGAAAATGTTTGTTTGCTCAATTCTTTAAAAATGATCCTACCGTGAAAAAAATTATTGAGCCTGACAAGTTAAATTTACGATATTATTTTATGGCGGAATGACCTGCAAGACCCTTATATTTGGCTCTCTTTGTAAGTTGCACCCTTATACTTATAATTTTGTCAATTAAATCATTAAACTGACTGAGACACAATATTTTAAACCCTTTCCTCATCCTATGTGTTGCGTGTGGTACACTCATTTACATGTAGGATTCCACGTCATTTTTAATGACACATAAGAAATTAAATATTAAACAAATAAAATAAAAATAAAAGCGTACTTCTGCATATGCTGGAAATTTTGAACATTATTTTCTCCATTTTTGCTCTCAAATTGAGCACCAAATTCATGTCAAATTGGTGGAATTCTTAACTATATGACTTGAATTTTACGCTATTGGTTCACAAACATAAACCCAACAAATCTCTATACAATTTCAAATTTATTTCATAAATTCACAAAACCTATTTGTTATTCTTGAAGCTTCATCAAGCTTATCAATGAAGTTTTTCATTTTTCAATACTCACTATCACCAAAGAATACGCACGAAATCGAGATTTTGAAAGAAAAAAATATGAAAAAACGAAAAGAACTAAGAGGGACGTTGATTTGCAGCCAAAAAAATAAATTTTGAGAAAATATTTAGGAATGGGACAGTGTGCGGGGTGTTAAGAAGAAGAAGCAGGGAAATGGTAGGTAATCCAAAGAAAAAAGGAAAGAAATGGAATGGGTTTAAGAAATTTGGTTGGGGCAGCAGCGACAGACTGCTTGAAGAAGATGTCTGCCTTTTTGTTTTTTCTTTTGATGTTTTTCATTTATTTATTTTTTTAAAATTTAATTGTTTTTTTTCATATAAATTTTATACACACTTGCTCTAAAATGCGTAGAACATCTTTTCGAGTCAACAATATTAATGCCACATGTGTTCAGTCAATGGTCAGAGGTGTTTAATATAATGGATTTCAGCGAGTTTAAGAGTCCAATTGACAAAGTCGTAAGTATCAAGTACAAGGATCTGCCAGACCAATTTATCTACTAAAAAGTCACCTTTTATAATAGTATTAATTTAGCAACACACAAATTTAACTGATTTGTCAATACATTACAACTTGTGAGAATTAATATTACCAATCTTACTCGTACGTACATCAACCATTGAGAAACACGTACGATTAATGCCTATAAGTTAGAGCTTATGATCATTTGAGCAGGTTCATTCTCCGATTTTTTGAAATATTCTAAACTTTTGTCCAGGCAAACCTAATTTATGCCCACAACTTACACCAGGCAATAAAAGTATTGTCTTAATGATTTTTGTTTTTGGAAGTGAATGCTATTTTTAAAATAATTTATTGAGGTAGAAAATTTAAAACTCAAAACAACCGATGCTCTTGTCGTAGATGCAGTTGATAATGATACAACATGGCAGTGTATAGTTGGAAATACTTATCGATTAAGTATACAGAAAAACATGTCATCCACTTTATTACTTGGGTACATGCCTGGGTAGGTAGATACCCTTTCGGATATGTGCTCCCCTTGGAATGAGTTTAGCAAGAAACTACACAGAGATGGGGAGATCTTCCTTGGTCAATCGTCTTAAGGCTACTGATTCGCGATAGTGCTCTGAAGTATTCAGTCTTCTCGTGCCCTTCGTGTCAATCCAAGTCCAGTTCTTATACTTTCCCCGACAACCTTCATGTCTTCCACCTGTGCATTTTGCAACAAATTACTGCACATAATTTTAAAAACTGAAGAAAAGGAGATTAATTGACACTGATTCAAACTTATGGAGACAGTCAATGGGTATCCCCCAATAAAAAGTTTTATGTAACTCTTCAGGTCTCACAAAATGAAGAAGCAGGGTTCCATTCTTTCATTAACCCAATGGTTGCTTAGCAAACGTGGCATGAAACGGAATTCTCACCTTATATTTGCGAGTGTCTCAATCTTTTACTCATTCAACACCATCCAGATATCTAAACCGAGCTTCTCACTGCAATAATGCTCAAATCCATCTTATTGGAGAGAAACTCACATCTCGCTTACAAAACAAGTCATAACTTGATGGCGGTGTCCGGTTCACCTGCGTGCACTTATGAATCCACTAGGTGACCTGTTTAGCCTAAAATCATTGATTGCCAGCGGTCCTACCCAGCAACGCAAGCGCAAATGAGATCATACCAAGTGTCGTAGCTAGAAAACAGACATAGGATCTCCCGGTAGTTACTCATATGTACAAACCACAAAGTTTACAACTAAACTAGACCTATCCCTTCTGATCTTCTTTGTGTATGACACTGCTCATTTATATGCATTTCTCTCTCCCTCCTCCCTCCGTCTTCTTACATCATGCCCTTAGTACAGAAACTACAACATGAAGTTGATATTTGCGTTATTGCATGAATACCTTGCCAGCATTTGAAAAATTACATTGACCAGCGTTGTACTGGATGAAATTAAAAGGTGTTAATTTTACACCTGAAGTATACCTATCTTTATCTATACCTTTTTCCAGTAGGACTTCATCTGTATATAAGCATTTTTCGCTCCCTCAGTTCCTACCCTTTAAGACCAAGTGACTAAGTCTGCCAATGTGCTTCATGTAGACAAACACAGTAACACACTACAAGGTTCTAACATGTCATACTAGTTAAAAAAGAATTTCATTTTATGATTTTTTCGATCTAATGGAAACAGGAGAGGAAGAAAGGATCCTTTCCGTCTTCTGATGATAAGATGAATAAATAGAAAAAAGAAAAAGAAAAAAATATGTGATCCAACTTCCAAAACACGGTTTCTTTCCAGTATCATATGATCCCACAAAAATGAAATGAGACAACCGTATGCAAAACACAAGGTCAAACTAAATAATCTAACATGTAACGTGTCAAATGTCAATAGCTGAGTACTTACCACGAACAATGAACACATCCAATTTGTAACACATGTAAAAACATTAAACATCAATTTGTTTCTATTTTCTAAGATCACCACCAACATCAACAACAACGCCTCAATCCCAAGCAAATCATTCTATCCAAATATGTTACTCAACCATTGTTCTAACTGTTGCTTAGATTCATAGGCAGGCAATAAGACATCCCTAAATACTTATGAAAAAGATACAACAACAACGCCTCAATCCCAAGCAAATCATTCTATCCAAATATGTTACTCAACCATTGTTCTAACTGTTGCTTAGATTCATAGGCAGGCAATAAGACATCCCTAAATACTTATGAAAAAGATACAACAACAACGCCTCAATCCCAAGCAAATCATTCTATCCAAATATGTTACTCAACCATTGTTCTAACTGTTGCTTAGATTCATAGGCAGGCAATAAGACATCCCTAAATACTTATGAAAAAGATACAACAACAACGCCTCAATCCCAAGCAAATCATTCTATCCAAATATGTTACTCAACCATTGTTCTAACTGTTGCTTAGATTCATAGGCAGGCAATAAGACATCCCTAAATACTTATGAAAAAGATACAACAACAACGCCTCAATCCCAAGCAAATCATTCTATCCAAATATGTTACTCAACCATTGTTCTAACTGTTGCTTAGATTCATAGGCAGGCAATAAGACATCCCTAAATACTTATGAAAAAGATACAACAACAACGCCTCAATCCCAAGCAAATCATTCTATCCAAATATGTTACTCAACCATTGTTCTAACTGTTGCTTAGATTCATAGGCAGGCAATAAG